>VDFB02007384.1:0-23849 GCA_007258455.2 Sequoia sempervirens | reverse complement strand
AAATCAGTCTTGTATTTGAACCCCTTTATTGCTGTTAGTGTAGTTGTTAAGAACTTTCCTCAGTCACTTGTCATTTTCAGTTGGGGGTAGCATTGTATGAGTTCATGGGAGGGGATTATAGTTAAACAAAAATGAATTTCTGAGTCTGTATTGTCATATCATTAATACAAAAGCTGAAAATGAAATCTGAGTTGGCTGTATGTGACTCTCAGACACTGAAAACTCAGAAAAGAGGCATCCTAATTGCTGTTATGATTGAAATATTGTCACTAGATCTGCTGTGTTGTTAGAGTGCTGTTGTTTTTATGCAATTAGTATTGTTTAACTTCATGCATGCAAATTATCCCATGTGATCTATCTGAACTGAACATTCAAACGAACTCCCTTCAAACCAAACAAATGGAACATCTTGAAATATACCGAGCCAATTTTTTCAATTTTACAACTCAACAACAAGAATCCGTTAGGGTGAGTTCAATCAAACCAGCAGTTACAAATAACTCGTTGCCAAGAATGCGCACTCAATCTCAACAAGAGAGAGGCTGTCATATGGCAAGAGGATCGTCAGTGCCTTAAAACAAAATGCAACTGAAGGTAACTCTAACCAAGAATGTGCCCAAGATGGACGAACATATGGTCAGAGGATCTCAATGCGTGCTGAAAGGTAACTCTAACCAAGAATGTGTCCAAGATGGACGAACATATGGTCAGAGGATCTCTACCACTACAAGTGCTGAAAGCAAACTCAACACCAAGTATGTGCTACCCAATCCAGTACGGAAATGAGGCGACCATATGGCGGAGATATAAAGAATTACAATGTAACTTCAGAATGTAAAGTAGGCATTACAAAACATGATAAAGCAAGATTAAGAGAAATGCTGACAGTACTACTGTTCAACTTACAATGAGATATAGAATGCTTGCAAGATCAAAGATTAGATGCTCCTCAAATTGCTGCAATAACAAAGGTGTTTTTCACAAGACCTTTAGGACTTCCTAACACCAATCCATGAAGATAATGCAGATTTCTCAAATCTGTTCGGACAGACCAGCATGTTAATTTGCAAAACCAGCAACATAGCACCCTACCTAAATGCTCATAACTCACTCAATTTTCACTCAAATCACATGGGATAAGATGCCTAATGATCCTAAGGTGAATACGCCCAAGATAGAATCACGAAAACTAATCAAAAGATCCTATATTATTTATGCACGAATTTCAAGGCAATCTCAAATGGTACGGCCCTCAAGGAAGGGCAATTTGCCTTTAAAAATTCAAGACTTCACTAAAAAATCTGCAACTTAGAGGAAAGGGTCGCCCTTCATAGACAAACAGATAAATGCAATACCCAGAATGGTTCTTTTTGTATTTTTTGACTTATGAATAAAAACAACAATCAGCTGCAGGGAAGAGACAATTCCAGAATTTCACTAATATGCATAAATTGAACTACAAAGCCACACAACTACTACAATGCAGAAATCTCACTACAAATCACTCAAACTACCACTACCTCATCACTAGTCGCTATCTCTCAAGCGAGAAGCAATGCCAAGCTAGGAGGCATACATTCCTCGAAGTAGTCCCAATACCATTCCGGCAGCATAACTTTCCTGTAGACAAAAGATAACCAAGTGAAGACCCAAGACGTCCTTTTATAATTTGTGAAGACCCCTCCAGAAGCTTCTAGAAACCCTAATTCTTTTCCCTCCAAGAAAAGGAGTCACTTTCTTCAAGGCCTCATTTTTGACTTTAATGAAATTCATCTCTTTAATTTAGGCGTCCAACTTAAAGCTTCAATTTGACCTTAATAATTATAAAATTACCTCAATGAGGCGCCACCCCTTAAAGACCACCTTTTAATACAACATTAAGTTATGAGATTAGGCCAAGGGGGTATTATAACATTAAAATATAACATTATTTAAATGAAATGAACTTATCTCTCCGAAAATGCATCCCAAGGCTAAAATTGAACAAACCAACTGAGTCGACTGAAGAGGAAAGCCAATTGTGCCGAGAACGACCGGACCACTGCCAGAAATAGAATTTACTAAAAATAGTAAATTCCTGAAGGTGCTTGGAATACCAAGAAAAACACACCACTGCGAAGCTCTCTGAAAACCCAGATAGAATCCGTCATTCAATCATCAATTCACAAGCAATAGCAACCTCCAAAACACGAAACCCTAATTTCACCTTCCGAGTAGCCTACGGGTTTCCGGAATAGGCCAACGGTCAACTGAAAAGATCATGCTCGAAAAGGGGACATTACACATCTAAAACACTCCATTTCACGAGAAAGTTATAGACAGAAAATTACTTCAGTCAATCCAAAGGCATGAAATCAAAAAGATTAAGTCAGAATTATCAGGGTACTTTACATTTGCTCTCTCAGATGATAACACAGTAGTTATCCTAAGCTATGTTTGGTAACTCTCCAATCAGTTGTTGCAATTGCTTCTGCTTTGCTGGTCTTTCAAAGCTATAACAAAGATCAAGGCTGAGTTCATAGAAGACAAGCTACAAATTCAATGCCATCACTCTGCCCATGCAATTGATCACAATACTATTGACCAATGGCATTACATTATGTATCAATTAGGTTTGAGATCCCACTAAACTTCTAAAAACCATGTTAGGTCAAAGATCATTGAAGACAAACTTGGGTTTGTGTTTCTGCTGGACATTCATGTGCGCCATCAACCTTTTCATGATCTCTATTAGGACAAACCATGGGAATGTTAGTGAAATTTATTAATTCAGTCTTCTCTAGAAATTAAATATTGTTGCAACTTATATTTTAGAAACCTGCATCAACAAATCGAGCTGTAAATTTTGAATCTTCCATAGCTGTCAAAGTTATGTTTGGATCCTTGTTTAAGACCCTTTGGTATTTGGTGATGCCATTTTTAGGATTCCTCTTGTTGATCCAACCACATTTTAATTTCCAGCTAATCCTTCGTATAATATGTGGCAATCCTTAATTTTGCCATTGAATAAAATTCTGATTGTAAAGTTAAAAGTTCTTCAGAATTGCCCCTATGGAAACCTTTTCCATAATGTTGCTATCTTCCCATGAAGCTGGGAAAGTGCATTGATACTACTCCTATGATCTCAACTGAAGTTGCTAAAACCAATGAACCCTAGATTAGAGTAGGAACACCGAGGTTTTAACATTAATAAATAAGTGTTTCTTAGGGTTTTGGGGATGTGAGGAACTGGTTTAGGAGACAGCAAAAATATTCTTAGATTTTGGGGATGGTAGAGGCAGAGCACTGGTGTGAATTTTCAAAATACAAACAAATTAAAAAATATAAATAAATTTAAATAAAATAAAAGATATTCTAGGTTAAATTGGGCTCTCTTTCAATTGCAATACTGCTACTCCTAGTTATATCAAAAGTTTATTTTCAAGAATTTCATATATATATTGTTGTACATAGTTTAAAACTTTAAATCATAGTTTACATACTCGGAATTGGAGAGTACTCGGCAAGCCCAAAAATTTTGACTCGGGAAAAACTTGGCAAATGTGTGTGGATATTTATGTTTGTGTATACTCAGGACTGCACTGTGCACACATACATATCTATAAACATACACGGGATGCCAAGTTTGCATGCATATACACACACAGACATATTTATACACACAAACATGCCAAGTTTGTGGGTTTTTTGTGAGCTACTGGCGATTACTCGAAAATTTGACGGGAGAAAATCCATCTGCATACTGCCCGTGAGTAAAAGCAGAAATTACTCGACATGCAAATTTTTTGGAGATAACTCGGCTACTCATAGAGTAATCGGAGAGTATGTAAACTATGGTTAAATACTTGCCGAGCACTTGTGGATTTCTTTGAACACCGAGTTTTTCCAAGGTTTATTTGCCAAGTTTACATAGTGAGTTTATGGGCAAGTTTTGACCTTTGACTTGCATGATTACTTGTGAGTACTCAATGAGTTTGAGGGAAAAACTTGCACTATGCCAAACTAGAAAATCAGAAGCGCAATAAGTTTACTCAACAATGCCTCATTGACCCAGTTTTTGTGCAATACAACCTTTGGCTTCACACAAGAAAGGTGGAGGACAAATCATATGAGCTTATTGATTAGGATTAAGAGGTTGGAGCCTCTTGCTGTGTTGGAGCTCAGTTTGTGTGGGGGTTGGAGCCTATCAAATAAAGGTTGGCGCCTCTTGTTGGGTTGAAGTTCGGTTTGTGTGGGGGTTGGAGCCTATATTTCTGTTAAGTAGAGATTGGAGTCTCTAGTACGTTGGAGCCTTCAAGAAGAAGAAAAAGATTAATATATATATATATATATAAGCAATATTTTGCCATGGTTTTCCCCCGAGGGTTTCCACGTAAATCATGTGTTCTCATTGTGTCCTTAATTGCTAGATCTTACTTGAATACTTTTATTTTAATTGTTTAAGTTTTGAAAAGTAAAAGATTGTTAGATACTGTTTCACCCTCCCCCTCTCAGTATCAGTGTGTGCTCATCAGTCGGCTTTTGAAGTTATAGGAGTTGGTTGATAGATGGTTGTGCTATTGTGTCAACCGTCTAGTTTTTTAAATAGCCTTTACATAGTTAGGGAAAGTAGTTTGGCTGACTCTCTTTGGTCTATTTTTTTAATAACTTCATGTGTGAATGAAGATATACTTTTACTCGTTTGTTTGGTATGTATGGTTATTTTTGTTATTAATTCAAGTATTAATTTTATTAGATAGAAGAGCAAACGATATACTTCTTAATACCAGCAGCATTCATGCTTCTCAAATATCATTGTTCGCTTGGTTTTCTCTTTAAATTGAACTCTTCTGTTAATCTTCTCAGGTAGATCCTAAATCTGTTGTGATGCAACAATATATTTTAAACCCACCTGAAATGGTTTCTTAAATGCCGATTCACCTTTTTATCCTAACTCTGATGCTATATTAAGTTATAGGTTCAGATTAAAGATAATCTCACATGTAGTTCATTGATATGTAAAGAAATTACATGATGCCATGTTTTTCTCTACATTGATATAAAACTTTGGATAATTGACAAATAGTCTACTGTTTTTGAATTACATCTTGCCAGTTGATTGATGCCATAATTTTCACTTTGGTTAAAAATTATATCCTTATACATGCTCTGGATTTTAGCAAAATGTTAAGATGACATTTTATTATTTTAATTTCATGTTCTGGATCACATGTCGTATGATTAAACATTTATTTGTATTGCCACATTCATACTAATCAATTGCAAATCATTATATAAACTGGAGGACAGAACAGGTTGGGCATCCCGTTCTAATGACTGAGTGCCTCTGTAATCCAAACCAGTCCCGCAGTAAGATGGCAGAGCTTCTTTTCGAGACATATGATATACCTTCAATAGGTAATTTACTATTTCCATGTTAGAGTAAACATTTATAAAATTAGAACTGTCCAATTGATATGCTGTGGTAGTTCTTCATTTGTGCTTTGGTGGTGCTGCTAGTGGTGTATTTTCTATTTGATGGATGAGCATTGTGAGCATCATAATACGTTTTCTTTTCCATGATTTCTATATGTCAAAAGCATGATGCAGCATAAATATCTGCTGAAGAAATTTATGTTCCTTCTTATGTATTAAAATGGTCCTGTTGCAGCTTTTGGAATTGATGCTGCCTTCAGCTACAACTACAACCAACAACTAGGAAACTGTGATGATGATGGCCTGGTTGTATATTCAGGCAATAATACAAGTCATGTTATTCCAGTAAGTTTTTTATCATGGCTAAAGAATTTTGGATTACAGCAGAGTAGGTTGCTACTGTAAATGTACAGTTAAAAAATTGGATATTGTATACCACACTAAAAGCTTGTAAGGAATTCAAATCAAAATGGTAGAACATGAAAGATGGATGCTGAATGACGAGACAAAATTTTAATATTGATCTTGTCCCAGTCTTGGCCTTTTGACAAAATCTCCTTTTAATATTCCATAACTTCTATTTTCTGTTTTTTTCTTTGTACTACCAAATTTTTTGTCTGTAGTTTATTCTTTATCAAATTCTCCTTCGCTGATCTGTTTACATCTATCCTTGTTGATTATTCTTTATCAAATTCTCCTTCGCTGATCTGTTTATATCTATCCTCAACCATTAAAAAATGGAAAAGAGAAATAGGCACAAGTGGATTGAGGAAGTATAAGTTGATAAGTAGGAGGTATTTTTCCACAGCGTGTCAAATTATGATATTGCTATCAGGATTCAACCGTGTAGTTTCGAGTCAAACTCATTAACCGATGTTTCATGAGTAGTGGTTCAACAAGAACCCATCTCTCATGATATCGAATGGTCCACTTAGCACTCATTGCATCTAGGTGATGCTCACAGAGGTGAAGCACTGGTCCGTCCCGGGAGTTCACCCATCCCAGTACTGCTCCAGCTCAAGCGCGCTTAACCAGGGAGTTTTCTCCAAGGTTAAGCCCGCTTGAGTTGTTACCCCATTTGCAAAACTTTCAGCAAGTGTTGTGCCTTATGAACCATTCATAATAGAGCCCCTTTAGCTCATCAATTGATAAGTAGGAGGTACTTTTCCACAGCGTGTCAAATTATGATATTGCTATCAGGATTCAACCGTGTAGTTTCGAGTCAAACTCATTAACCCATGTTTCATGAGTAGTGGTTCAACAAGAACCCATCTCTCATGATATCGAATGGTCCACTTAGCACTCATTGCATCTAGGTGATGCTCACAGAGGTGAAGCACTGGTCCGTCCCGGGAACTTGCTAAAAGTGAACTGACTTTACAGGTAAAGCAGTTAATAATACTTATGATGTTGGGAAAATATAAAACAGTTTTCTCTTTTCATTACTGTTGTATTTTATGGTAAATCTTGAACAACCATTAAGAACTGGAGAAAAGAAAAATGTTAACAAGTGGAGTGAGGAAGTATCTGTTTCCCAAAACTTGGGAACTTCTGTGCTGGAAGTCAACTAAATATCTAGGCAAGGCAGTCAGAAATACATATGATGTTGGGAAAATATATAGAGTGTTTTCTTTTCATTAATGTTGTAGTCTATGGTTTGTTTGAGTTGCTTTGTTTACTAACACTGGACTATGAAAAACAAATTCTTTCTGCAATTCAATTGGGGATTCATGGCATATTTAAGATGGGCACACCTCTCATGCCATGATTTGCTAACATCATCAACACATGTAACATAAGCATGAAAGCCAAAGTAGGAGCTGGGATTAAATTCAAATTTGTAATTGCGACACTGATTAATGTAACCAGATATTAAAACTGGAGACATCTGTTGAGTAATCTGGTGCACTGAAAGCATGTGCTGGCCTTATGTATGCCCAACTGCTGAGATTCGTCTCAAATCTATTGTCCTTTTTTCAATTCCTATAGCTGCAACTATAGATTAAACAAAATCTCAATCCAGCTTTCTTCCTTTAAAACCCTCACATTAGGTATGCAGGATTTAATGTAGGTGTGTAGGATAATTACTTGTTGCTGAGCAATCACCAATTTAATGAGCTCAGAAAGAGACTAAAATTTTCTTTACAGGTAGTCAAAGCATGTACATTGTGATTTTTCTTAAATGAATTCTGCCCAATTCTTTTAATTATTAAGATATTTAAAACTAGAAGCATCATGGGTTGTGTGGTATGATGCTTTTATTCTTTATTGTAATGACCCACACTATTAACTCAACAATTACCACTGATTTTTTTTTTCTTTCTTGATTATTATCTTATTATGTGTTCATTCACTTGTATACTCAGGTACTTCTATCCATACAGGATAGGCATCCGTTCATTTGGGACAAGCATCCAACCATACGGGTTAGGTATTTGTCCATATGAGACAAGAGTTCATCTATCCATCCGGGATAGGCATCCATCCATCAAACAGGATGGGAATCCAACATCTATCCATCAAATAGGATAGGCATCCATCCATCAAATAGGATGGGCATCCATCCATCAAACAGGATAGGTAAAATGCTTTGGCTAGAGACTTAGACTCATCGAGACCATCCAGGTCCTAAGTCACTCTCTAAGACTACATTCCTTAAGGAAATGCACCGAGTTCCGTCTTTAGGAGTACACAATAATAATAAATAAAGACTTGAAACCCACCTTGGAATTTTGGCCTAAGGCCCTTAGGGAATCAAGCTTTCGAGTATACAAGGAATATATTTTATCTGGTTTTATGATTTGAAAATTAAAGCCCTTTTTAATTTTAACAACTCTTAATAATATAAATTGATATAGTATAAATATTTAATACTTTATTTTATAATGAAATTTCTTTTAATAATTTAGTTCACTAGTTAATTAATTAATTAATTGAATTTAAATACTTATTAATTTCTAATATATTTCCTCTTTACCTTCAATGAACAATTATTTCAAACCTTGTTATATTAACTTAATTTAAAAGAGTTTTGCAAAGGTTCTAAGGAAGAGGGTTATGACATCTATAAATTATAGTATATTGAGCAGTCAAGACAACAGAAGTAGCAGAGAAAACATTGGGTGGATTACCCTTGCCAACATTCTTGTTTTCCTTTCAAGTTTGTGCTTCTTCTTGAAACAATGCTTCTTATAGTGACCTGGTGTGCTACAATAGTTGGAACATAATTTCTTGTTTCTTTTGATAAGAATTCTTTCTCTCGGATGCATATACATGAGAACTAGAACCAAACTTATTCATATTAATCAATTATTCTTGTTCTAGATCTATCATATTACCAAAGGACTCAAGTATATGTTTATCTTTTTCAGATGAAATAGTATTGCACATGAAAAATAATTAGAGGCAAAAGCATTATACTGAAGAATTAAAACTTGCAAAATAAGATGGATGTACCCTTTATCAAATTTAATAAATATGTTTATGCTTGAATTCAAAATTTAACCTGTTTAGAACTGTTAAACACCGAACTGATCTTGCAGTCCTGTTTGATTTTTCCTCCATAGCTTGAATTAATCTGAGTGAATGCTTACACACCCAAAAATACTTTGATAGGGTCCAGAACAAAGAAAATTATGAGCAGGTTCCAGAAAATAGTTGAACTCAGAAAATTGTTGTTCAAACATCATACACAGAACCTACCTTCATCGCACCTGTGCACTGACCTTATATTGAATTTTACTCAAAATGACTTTGCATCTCAAAAGCTTCACATATGGAAAGACCAACAGTTAAAATGCAGATAAAAATCTCAAGGGAATGTTTGCAGATGGACTTCTCTTCAGGGAACAAAATTGTGTGAAATGGAAAATTCAGAACGAAGAAAACAATTAGGGTTTAGCAGGATTTAAAGGTTTTTCATTTAGAAGTGTTTTTTAATATTAACATTTGATCCTTTTTAGGCTCCCTTAACAGAGAGATATCCCCATTGGAAATTGGAATAGGGCTGTGTCCAGTGCTGAATCATGTTAAAGGAGATGGTTTTTGGGAATAATGCCCTAAAGTTTAAACTAATTTTTTTTTTCTTCTTCTGATTTTTACAATTTTCACAAAGATCTTATCACCTTTTGATCATGAGATCCCAATGTGAGTAGGGTGAGGGCATAGCTAAAAAGGATATTAAATAATATTAAATTAGTATGTTTGTTAGTGGCAAGCCACACAACTTACAATGCATGTAAATCAAAGGTACCCTTCCAAAACAAATACAAAATTGAAAGTAAATTTGGTGGAAAACTGCATAGATTGATATTACAAAATTAATATTGATTAATATGCAATCTGAATATATGATTGCTGAAAATGTCATGTCCCCTTCCAGTTGACATCTCTCAGAGCTTATGATTAGCCTATTATGCGACCCTCGTAGGCTGATAGGATGGATAGAGGGTCTTGATGGAGTTTGGCTTGGCTTCAGTTGTCAGAGTTTTACCAGTTGGCTTTCGTTCGGGCTCATTCGGACGTCTTTTGCCTGACTTGCTATTTTTAGCAGTATTTGGCATTCAGCGGAGCACCCCTGCTATTTTTAGCAGTATGGTTTGGTCAGGTGCAGAATCACTCACTTATTCACCAGTTTTAGACGGTTCGTAAATCGGACATTTTTTGTGGGAGATATTAATATTTTAATTGTTAAATTAAATATTAATTAGTCGGAGCTTATATTATAAAGTTATAATATTTTAATATTATAACTTAAGTGATTTGCCTCAAGGGGTCGACCATCATTGAAGGGGGCCACTTTTAATTATAAATTATAATTAAAAGTGAGTTTGAAACTATTGAAAAATTAAATAGAAAAAGTTCGAATTTATTTAAATGATACCTAATTGAGAAAAGTCGAACTTTTGAGGGGATATAAGGGTTTTTCATTGGGAAGTGTGCCCATAATGATTGAAATCGAATTTTTGCTGAGTCTTTCTTCTGAGAATAGAGCCAAGGGTTCCAGTTTTCAACTTGCATTGGAGAACGTGCAATCTTCAGTGTGTGCAGTTCAGAGGCTGTGAAATATCAGCTAATTTATTGCCAGTCAAAGAGATAGCTTCATTCAGAGGTTATCATAGAGTTTAATCAGAGATTTATCTTCAAGGTTTGGATTTGGAAAATCATCCGGCAGTCAGTTATTCAGAGGCGCCTATCTTCTCCCAAGATCTGGATACTCATTTCTTAAGGGCCGTACACATTTATTGCTGCTGCATCAGATCCGTACCTTGCTGCTGCAGGGCCGTACCAGCAGGTACAAGGCCGTACTTTTTCATCTTGAGCAAAGCGCCTTCATTATTGGCATTCTGGCTTGTTCAGCAGGGGCGCATATCCTTCTAGCATCATCTGCAAACATTTAACGGAGGGAGAAAGTGGATTATTATTATAGCCGTACCAATTCATGGTTATCCCAGGCGGCTGCAACTTCCAGGTTTTTAATCAATAAAATTGTTGTTTTCTTAGCTGCATGTTAGCGGATCTTATTTGTAATCATTCTAGAAGATTAATAAATAGTCTGGCATCAGGAGATTCAGTATATTCTATCATTTCCAGAGTTGTATTATTTTATTTAAATTTATTTAGCAATTTCTTTCAAAATTGCAATTTTCATCTGTCATGCAAAAACACCAAAAAAACCAAAAACGTCAAAACAAACAAAAAACTAGCAGTTTCCAGAATCAGTAAGAACAGGGGTTTCTACAGAAAATCACCTCTAGAATATATATAATAACCAATGTGGAAATCAAAACTAAAATTAGACAAATACTAAATGATGGCTGCTGTCATAAAACTTCTGTATGGTTAATGCAGAACATCAGATATTAATGTTTTCAAATCTCCTAATTTCCAAGTATGCAGCAACACTCTTGAGTTTCGTTGAATGGCCACTCAAGAGAATAACAAATCCTCAATACAGAGTGATCACCTTTTCAACTTTAATACTTGCAACCATGTATGGTAGCTGCTAATATAAATTCCAGTCTTCAAAAGAGTTATGGTTCCTTTTTGCAAGTAGTACTGCACCCAAGGATAAACAATATAACTTCAATAATGTATGGCTGCTATGAAAAGACAAATCGTTCCTTGATGATCCGGCTCCTTATTGGTAGGTATGGTAGGCAATGGTAAATAAGATAGTCTTTAGAATGTTTCAACCAGCTTCCTTTGTCTCATACGACACACTCAAGTAAATAATATGAAACCTTCAATTTGTGCGGCAACTACATACAAACAAATGACTTCTGTACTATGTACGACTCTTTTATAAAATTTGCAAAATTAGTACAGCTACTACCATAGGTATGGCTAGCTATAATATGTGGTATGACAAGCCAATAATATAATGATTTTCGGAAACCACCACAAAACTGAATTCAAATACAAAATCTTCATACTCATAGGAATCTGCAAACACCAAACTGGAATTGGAAAAGAACTGCAAACTTTCAGCTCACTAGTAATCCCTAGATGGAATCACTCATGAATAGGAGGGTTTTTGTCTTAGGCAAAAAGATGAACATTCATTCAATCTCAAGAAAATGGGGTTTTGATTTCATAAACTAGATGCCTTCTTCTTTCCCGAACCTCTCTTTTTATAAGCTCTTTGAGGGAATATAATATTATTTTCTTTTTTCCCTTTTCCCTTCAAAACTTTATTTTAGAAGTGTCTATAGAGGCTTTTCAATAAACTTTAATTTTTTGGACCTTAGTTCTAACTTTTTGACAATAAAAATAAGTTGTTTTTTTATGAATATAACATAAAGTTACTTTTAGGACAACTTAAGTTAAATTATTAAAATATCTACTGTACATCACTCCAATAGCCTACTTGAAATAAAATAATAGGTTAATGGTCTCTTGATTGGTTACGCTTGAAAATGAGACATGATAGTTTGTCTTTCCCAAAATGGTTTGTTTACAAACAATTGCAAATTCAGATGCTTTAAAATTTGAGCTCCTTCCCAAGTGGCATCCTTTGGAGGAGATTCTTCCAACAAATCAAGTACTCTGTGATGCTCTTGTTCTTTAATTTTCGTTCCTTGGTGTCAATGATCTCTTTAGGAACCAAGATTGATTTTCCTTCATCATCCATGGGAGGTAGTTCAATTGATGGATTAATATGTTGCCCCAAGTACCTTTTAGAGGCACAACACATGAAACACATTATGAAGTTTTCTATGCTTTGGCAGGTCCAACTCATATGCAATCTCCCCAATCCTCTACTTAATCTCGTATAGCCCATAGAAATGGATCTTGAGCTTTTCTGCTTCACTTGTAAGCAAGGACTACTTGTATGGCTAAAATCTTAATAAAATCATCTCCCCAATCTCAAAAGTCTGCTTCATTTGATGCTGATCTACATACAACTTTTGCTGATTTTGAACATGATGGAGGTTGTTTTTGAGAGTATTCAAAATATTTTGGCTTTGTTTAACCAAGTCTTTGGCCCTTGAAAATTTTCTATTAGAAATGACTAAATCAGTAAAGTTTTGAGCCTCATATCCATACATGTTGATGTTTATGATACAGCTTCAGTCGTATTCTTCCAGCCATCTCCTTACTTCATTTGATAAATATAAATTATAGCCCAGGAGGCTATTTAATTTATATAGCATCAAGAGGCACGATTTTTTATGATGGTGCGATTTCCTTTCAAGGCCGACATCATGTTTCTTATAGGCGCGACTTGTTAAGAAGAGTTATGACTTCTATGTGGCCGACTTCTTGCCTTAATAAGGAATCACATCTTTTGGATTTAGGCCGACTTGATTAGTTATGAAGAGTCACGTCTTTCCAGCTTGTATATAATTCCATTGGTTGCACTTCATTATCCATTCCAGTTGTTGTTCATCATTGAGTTCGAGATAATTCAAAGTGCGAATTCTTCATTAAGCACAGATTGATATAGTCGAAATCTGAGTTGTTATCATCGGCAGATTGTATCATTGCATTTCTGTGTTGCATCATATTTGGTGCTTGTATTTTGGCCTTCATATCGGCCTATTGTAAGGAGATGATATATTGTTGTAACTCAATATATAAGTGATATATTGTTGCTGGGTTTTTCTCCCTCAAATGGAGGGTTTTCCCAGGGTATTTGCTGTGTTATTGTGATTATTTTGAATTAACTTTCTGTGCTCTAATCTGATCTTGTAAAAACAACAATACAAAGCCATGAACGATGTCATCATGTCTGGACATGTGATGGGTAGTATTATAGCAATGCTATTGTAGATAGTCATTTGATCCATGCCTTTTGCTCTTCTACTACATAGTTTTTCAAGTAACCTACAACTCATTTGTTAACAATCTTTGACTACTCATTCTTTTGAGGGTGGTAACTGTTAATGATATTGCAGCTTCAGTCGTTCCTTCCAGCTCAGCCTTATTGAGGAAACATAAATTAAATGATAGCCCGTTGGCTATTTAATTTATATTCGTTGTTTTTGTATTAACTTCATTTTATATTATGGCCGACATGAGAAGATACGAATTCATCTTGATAGTCAAATCTTTTATTAGAAGACATTTAATATTTGTTTATTAATTTGAGGCCGACTTCCATTTAAGAAGAGACACGATTTCTTGGAGCCGACATCATGTATCTTAGAGTCACGATTTTTGAATGGAGGCCGACATGAAGGATTTGAAGGGATGTGTCTCTCCCATTCATTTGTATATATACACATTGTTTCGTCCATTGTAATCATCCAATTTCAGTTCGGTTATTCACATAAGTTCATGTGATGTAAGTGCAAATTACTTCAAGGAAAAGTGCAAATTACTCAAGGGCAGATTGCAAATTCTTCTAGGGCAGAATTGAATCTTAAGGAATGGCAGTTTATCATCTGTCCTTGCATCTTCAGTTGGTGCTGTTTTCTGGCCTTGTGTTTGGCCTCATTGTAAAGAGATTTGTTGCCATTGTTTATATATAAGAGAGACTTTTGTTGTTGGGTTTTTCTCCCTCAAGAGGAGGGTTTTCCCAGGGTATCTGCTGTGTTATTGTGTCTGATTTTGTATTATTTTCTGTGCATTAAATCTGATCTCTAAATTCAACATGGTATCAGAGCGGGTTTGGGTGAGGATCCGATCAGATTTCATTGATTATTCAGAAGCAACAAATCATCTACAAAAGGATATAGATTGCAAGAGGCAGGTTTTATTGAGCTGACAGCCCAATAGGAGTTCAATGGCTTTTGTCTATCCATTCTTAGTGCGAACTTCTCTTCCTGCGATCTTAGAGCCGTGTGATTACTTAAACTGCTGTCAGGAGATCTCATTGGCGTCACCATTTCGTGTAATCGATCTGCAGGGAGTTATCAAGTATATCACTGAATATTGAGAATATCGAGTATGCTGATACAGTAAAGGAATGAACCTGTATTGTTCTTGGCCTTCTATCTGTTTCACACCTTTTTTTTTTAACTCAAATATTATTTTGTTAGCACCATATCATCTTGTTGTCCCTGGATACATTTCTGGCATTAAGGAAACATTACCTTGACCCGTGACTGCTAAGGGTGATGTTCAGTTGATCTGTGTGTCATTTGAAGGTTGATGTAATTCTGAAAAATTGGTGTGGTCATTCTAGGTCTCAACCTTGAGACTTCTAGGATGAAGAGTTTATGAAGTCTATCTCTGACCTTAAGTGCAAGATCAGTAAGGATCTTTTGATGGACTGCAAGGAATTCAAATCTAGCAAGAGATAAGTATTTGTTTCCTTCTTGTTGTTTATATTTTATTTTTTTTGTGTGAAACTCAATCTGCTAAGCCTGTGAAGATCTGATAAAGGTTATAAGTGATAACCTTATTTATCTCTAACACTCTGAGTGATGCTAGTAAGAAATGTTGCATAATCTGGTAGATTGCAGCTGGAAACGAAGTGCACCGTAAACGATCATAGGTCTTGTTCAAATTATCTTGCTAGGGGTCTGTGTTCAAACTGTGAAGGTTGTGGACAAATCTAAGCACAAGAGCAGTGTATCTTACTGTGATCATTAACTGTATACATCAGAATATCTAGAGATAAGTATTCCTTGTTTTCTGAGTTATATCATTTACTTGGATCTTGTAATTAGTATAGAGAGATTGTAATTTCTCTTGAACTGTGTTCTCTAGCATAAAGATCTTTTGAAGAATTCTGTGGCAGATTAGAATGTCCAGTATTTGTCATGTCTCGGTTTTTGTATTCATGATGCTGGTGTAAGTTCTCTTAAGAAACATCACTCAGCCAAGGTCACACTGCTGTTTTAGCTTCTCCTTTCGGATATTGGGTTTGACCTTGGGACAGATATGACCCGGGAAGCATTTTGATTTCAACAAGGTGGGATAAGACCCTTTTGGGGACACAATTCCTTGTGAGTTGTTTCATGCTAGATTTCTGAGTGTGACTCAGAAATAAAAGGAAAACTACAAGAATGATTGTGATTGACTGTGATAGAGCCTTGATTCCTTGAGAGGTCTGGTTCTACATTCTGGCTGCATAATGCAGCTAAGAATTCTGTGTTGAGCAGATTGTCTCTTGTTGTGCTGAGTTTAGCACCTCCAAGAGCAGTAAAGACAGGAGGAAGATATATCAAAATCAATAAAGATAAGTTTCTTTATCCCCTTAGTTTGATCTTTTGATATATTTCTCTTTCAGGTTGATTTATTTATTCATGTTCTAACATTGTGCATAAATTCTTATGTGTTCATGCTATAACCTGAGATAGTAAACCTTGTATGATTCTAGTCTTGATATTTCTTTGGATAGTCATAAACTGTTAGTAATCTCTCTCTAAATGCTTTGTGAACAGCTAGAAGCAGGAAAGTGATGAGAGATTGCTTAGCGATGAAAAGATTGAGGCATCTTATGAGGAAGTTATGCCAACCAAAGAAATGATCAAGCACGAAGTCACAACTTGCAGCCATGGGACTGAGTTGGTGGCTAGAGGGAGTTCACTTCTAGAAGTCTTCTTTGCAAGTTCTAAAGGGGATCAAGAGGGAGTTTTGTAACTTGAGAAGAAGTGAAGATTACTGTATTGCAAAAGCTAAAGCAATCCTTAGAAGATCCCTTCACCTGCTAAGATCGAATTGCTCAAGACTGTCATCTGGATTTGTCATTGGTAGCTCCGCAAACCTATTCAGAATAGTGAGATCTGGAATGAGGTCAAAGAGGACTATTTGAACTCTCTACAGTACCAGAGGTGTGCTTTGGAAAACATTTATCTAAGTCAAAACATTGCAGGCAATCTTGGACGATGAGGTCAGAAGGTTGATGCAAGTACTTAAAGATTCAGAGGGAGCCTACTGAACCTATAGAAGATGGTTGTGTTGCAGATCAGAAAGGCACCTCTAGCGGTTGCTTCAGTTTGAGCTCCGCTATGATTTCCTGGTGTAACAGGAAACAGTCATCTGTAGCATTAAGTACAGCAGAGGCAGAGTATATTGCAGCTTGTATGGCAACTCGGGAAGCAGTGTGGCTTCGTAAGCTCCTTGCAGGATTGTTTGGACAATCAATGGAGCCTACTATTATTCATTGTGATAATCAGAGTTGTGTAAAGCTTTTTGTCAATCCTGTGTTCCATGACAGAACCAAGCATGTTGAGATCAAGTACCACTATATGAGAGATATGGTATTGCAGAAGGCTGTACAGTTGAGGTACATCAACACTGATGAGCAGATAGCAGATATTCTCACCAAGCCTCTCGCCAGGATAAAGTTGTGTACCTTCGAGATAAGCTTGGTATGGTGGAGAATCCAGCCTTGACTGAGAAAGAGTCTCAGTATCAGTGAGCCTTGTTTATTGAGTTCTTCTCTGTGAGAGAAGTTCGAGGTGAAATCCCTTGTTAATGCATTTTCCTCTGAGACGGAGGAATTTGAGGTGCAAGCCCTTGTTAATGCATTTCTCTTTGAGATTTGAGGTGAAAAGCCCTTGTTTCCACCCTCCTCGAGAGTCATGGTGGATGTCATGTGTGTGACTCCATGACAGCATCACGTGAGAGAGTCCGTGATGATTTTTTGTGTACTTGTGTTTCACCCTCTGGGAGAGCCATGGTGAAAGTCATGTTGAGGTGACAACATCACGCAAGTGATGAACACTTGTACATACCATACATGGGTGTAGCCATGATGGTTGATATCACAATGAGGTGATATGCTTTCACGATGAGGTGATAAGCTCCTTTCCATACATGGGTGGATACATGGATGTAGCCATGATGTTTGTCATCACGTTGAGGTGATATCCTTCTCTTTATATCTGATTGTAGGCAATGATGGCTGATGGACCTCATATTGAGATGATTCGTATTGTGCAGCTGGAAGTTCTCTCCCTAGTTGAGAGGGAGTGTTAATGATATTGCAGCTTCAGTTGTTCCTTCCAGCTCAGCCTTATTGAGGAAACATAAATTAAATGATAGCCCGTTGGCTATTTAATTTATATTCGTTGTTTTTGTATTAACTTCATTTTATATTATGGCCGACATGAGAAGATACGAATTCATCTTGATAGTCAAATCTTTTATTAGAAGACATTTAATATTTGTTTATTAATTTGAGGCCGACTTCCATTTAAGAAGAGACGCGATTTCTTGGAGCCGTCATCATGTATCTTAGAGTCATGATTTTTGAATGGAGGCCGACATGAAGGATTTGAAAGGATGTGTCTCTCCCATTCATTTGTATATATACACATTGTTTTGTCCATTGTAATCATCCAATTTCAGTTCGGTTATTCACATAAGTTCATGTGATGTAAGTGCGAATTACTTCAAGGAAAAGTGCGAATTACTCAAGGGCAGATTGCGAATTCTTCTAGGGCAGAATTGAATCTTAAGGAATGGCAGTTTATCATCTGTCCTTGCATCTTCAGTTGGTGCTGTTTTCTGGCCTTGTGTTTGGCCTCATTGTAAAGAGATTTGTTGCCATTGTTTATATATAAGAGAGACTTTTGTTGCTGGGTTTTTCTCCCTCAAGAGGAGGGTTTTCCCAGGGTATCTGCTGTGTTATTGTGTCTGATTTTGTATTATTTTCTGTGCATTAAATCTGATCTCTAAATTCAACAGTAACTAGTATTGGAAGTAAGCTTGATTTTTGTCAAATGAAAGAGCACTTACCAAAACAAACTTAGGAACCTACTATCTCTATTATTCACTATATTTTTAGGCAAACCATAAAGCTTAAGCACTTCTTTGTAAAATAAATTAGCTAGTCGAGGTGCTTTGAACTTAGATGATATGGCAAAGAAGTGGGTTTATTTTTTGAGTCTATCCACTACAACATAAATATAGGCCTTGCCTTGCACTTTGGGAAGCCTTGTGATGAAATCCATTGAAATGTTCTTCCACTTTTGATCTAGAATGGGTAGGGGTTGCAATAGGCCTTTTGGAAATGTCTCCTCTTTCTTATTATGTTGACAAGCAAGAGACTCTCTAATATGCTTAAGGGCATCATCTTTAAGTCCTTTCCACGAAAACCTTTCCCATGTTTGTCTATACATCTTGAAGTATCCAAGGTGACCCACCAATGGTGTATCATGGACTGCCCTCAAGATTTTATTTTTCATTTTTTATTCAGGGACAAGATAAACTCTATCCTGATAGAGGATGAGTTCATTTGCTACATTGTACTTGCTATCATGCAACTCTCCTTCCGAGATGTTAGTAGCAAAATCATTCTTGACATATTCCACTATAATTTTAGCTTTCCAATAAGAAAAAATAGACATAGAGCATAATTAAGGCTTCCTAGACAAAGCATCAAGGACTACATTTTTTTTCCTTTGACATACTTTGTGTTGAAATCATAGGCTTGAAGCTTACGCATTTTTGTTGGCTCTCATTTAGATCCTTCTAGCCGAGAAAAATACTTCAAGCTGTTATGGTTTGTTTTCACCACAAATTTGCCACCAACCAAATATTGCCAGAACTTAAACAATGCATGTATGATGGCTAACATTTCTTTATTATAAATTGAGAACCTTCTTTCTATTTCCTATAGTTTATGGCTCTCAAATGCGATTGGATGCTTCTTCTACATGAAAATTGTTCGAATTCCTTCTTTTGAAACATCACACTTTAACACAAAGAGAAGCAAGAAATCAGAAACAACCAACACTGGACATGAATTCATTACATCTTTAAACTTGTCAAAAGCTCGTTGTGCTGCTTTAGTCCATGCATAGGCTCCAATCTTAGTCAAGTCAGTTAAGGGTGCTCCCAATTGTGAAAACCCCTTAACAAACATTTTGTTATAGTTGTAGAGACCAAATAATCCTCTCAATTGTGATAAATTCTTCAAAGATGGCAATACAAGATTTGCTTAAATCTTCTCTTGATTTACTTGAACCCCTTGATAACTGATGACATGCTCTAGATAGAAAATTTGTTATTCCAAATTCATGCATGGACTCCTTTGGAAATAGAGCTTGTGGTTCTAGGATGCCCAAAACTTCATCAAGATGTCTCAGATGCTCCTCCCAAGTCTTGCTATAAATGAGGGTATCATCAAAGAATACCAAAACAAACTTCCTCAAGTTGAATACTTGGTTCATGCAAGACTGGAAAGTGGTCGGAGCATTAGTCAAACTGAATGTCCAAATCGACACTTGAAGATTGTTTTATGAATGTCTTCTTTGATTTTGATATGGTGGTATCTTGATCAAAGTTCTATCTTGGAGAAATAGGATATACCATGTAGCTCATCAATCAATTCATTGGGCCTAGGAATTGGATATTAGTTTTTGATAAGAGCTTTATAGTCTATACACATTCTCATGGTTCCATCATTTTTCTTGACCAAGACTTCAAATGAAGCAAAGGGGACTGAACTTGGTTTGATGTGAACCATATCTAAGAGCTCTTTAATGGTCTTATGTATTCCTTCCCTATGCCTTCTGAGATGGTAATAAGTAGTAATGACTGGTTTTGCTCCTTCCAACTCTATGACATGCTCAAAACCTCTTATTAAATGGCCTTCTTGGAGGTATGTTGTTGAAAGCTTTGCTATGCTTATCTAGAAGAGACTAGATATCAACATGATAAGACTTCTTACCATTTGAAGAAGTTGTGGTTGTTACTAAACATTGGGTTATCCATGCAGCTTGACCTCGATGAAAAGTTCTCTCTATTCTTTTCCCAAAAATAACTGTAGGAGCTCCATTTGCCAATCCTTGGAGCACTACCTTCTTCCCATTTGAAAGGATCTTCTTCAGTTCCATGGTTTGATAATTTTGTATGAATTCTCTAAGAGAATGCAACCACAACACCATATTAGCATCTCCTATGCCAACAACATAGAAGTCATTAGTCACCTTATGATTACCCAAAGTGTTGCTCAATTGGGAAATCTTCTGTGTGCAAGCCATGGTGAATCCATCAGTAATCGTCACACTAAACCTTTTAAAGTCTTCTATCTCTAGACCTCTTTTTACACCAATCCATCATCAATAAAGTTGTGGGTTGCCCCACTATCAACTAGCTTCATAACACTTTGTCCTTGCAAAACTCCTCTAACTCTAAAGGGGTTATATTTAGGAGTACCAGATAATGTGGCTAAGGTATCTCTTGAAATAACATCTTCCCGCCTTTCAGGTTTAGGCTCATCTTCCTCTTTCTTTGGTTCAGGTTCTCAACTCTAGACTCTTCATCTGAAACTACTTTAATAAAATGCACTTGGCCACAACCAAGACACCTGTCTCTTGGTTCCCATGGTTCCTTGCAAGAGAAGCAAAGCTTTTTTTGTCTCAACTCATTCTTGGCCTATTCCTCATTTATGGAAGGAATATTCTTGGGCTAATTAAATCCTTTTTGAAGAGGTTTTTTTGATGGAAACATCTTTGTTTGGAATTTGCTTTTAGGAATCAAAGTCTCTAATGCCAAAGACCTCTTGATTGTCTCTCGCAATGATTGTGGATTGAAAGCCTTCACCAAACCCTTGAGGGGTTCAGATAGATCTTCCATGAAAAGCATAGTGAGCCTCCATTTAGAGACATTAGGAACCATTATAGATAACTTTTGAAATTCATAGTAATGTACTGTCTAAGCTTTGGCCAATTCCTAAAATGGATCGTCTATCAAACTGCTCAATCAATCATTTGCTGAATTCATCGTAAGTATTGATGAGACTATGACTCTAAGTGAGCAACCCATTGTACCACCACTCATGAGCTATGCCTTCAAGGTGAATTTGGCAAACTTGATGGCTTCCTCATTGAACATGGGTTTGAGGGATATATATTGTTTAACTTCTGAATGCATGTATGAGTTGTACACTCATTTGACCCATCAAAAGTGGAAAGGTTCAACTTTTTCAAGTTATGTTGTAGATACCTCTGGTGCTGATTCACATGGGGTCTTAGCTCAATTCTAGGTCTATTTCTCATCTTCAAATTGTAAAAAAATGTGAGACATTTTTCTACTTGAATTGCTGGTGCAAGAGCTCTATACTTAGCATAACAAGTGGTAATATCATCGTTTGGTATATTATGCACTTCAACTTTTGGTGGTTCTTCCCTTCATAGGAAACTAGGTTGGAAAGGTCTGGTAGCATAACCAATTATGATTCTATTGTTGTTATTATTTGCTAAGGTACTCCCTTCACCATTATTTTTTTAAGTAGGCTTAGGAAGATTCATGTTTTGCATTGCGTATATCAACTGAGCCATCATATTTGTTAGTTGATGTTGTCCTTGGATAAGGGCATTAAATCTTGCATCCTTTTTTTCTGCATCTTACTTAAACTCTCTTATCTCTTCCTTCCATTTCAAACTCTTCTAATTTTGGTCCATGATGGTCTTATTCTACATTTTGAGGTTCTAGTGACTAACCCTTTCTTTTTTCTCTTTGATAATAGCTTAATTTGTGGTCACTCATGTGGTATACTCTGCATCTAAATGTTAGTTTCTCTATAGGCTAGCAAGATCACTAGCTTTGATACCACTATAATGTCCCAAACAAGAATTTTTATCTTCTAATTTTTACAATTTTCACAAAGATCAAATGCATGAAACCTGATCACCTTTTGACTACCGAGATTTCAATGTGGGTAGGGTGAGAGTATATGGTGAAAGGAAATGAAGTAATATTAAATTAATATGCTTGTTGGTAGCAAGCTGCACAACTTACAATGCATGTAAATCAAAGGTAAAATGCTGATTTTGGTGGCAAGCCTTTCATAATGAATACAAAAATTTAAAGTAAATCTGGCGGAGAACCACACAGATTGATATTACAAAATTAGTATTGATTAATACACACAATCTGGATATAGGACTGCTGAAAATCACCTCTAAAATATATATAATAACTAGCATAGAAATCGACCCTGAGTGGAAAAAACTAAGGTTGAAAGAAACGATGTTTGTGTTGCAGCGCTCGCGCATCTCTCCAGAGGCTAGGGTTTTTGCAGGAAAGTCCGGCCAACTTGGCTCAGAGGGATGCCGTTTAGAGGGAAAGCGTATGGAATCCGGCTCCTGTGCTCAAAGGTGCTTGACGGCTCTGGGGAAATATGGCTCTCCCGCGCGCTTTGGCTATGGCTTGGGATGAGGTTTGCCTGGTATGGCGGGCTCGGATCTGGAGTCAAGGCTTCCGAACACGGCTTCTGGGAACCTCCGCGATGTTGGCAAGCCATCAGATGCTTCTTCACCCACATCTTGCCTAATGAAGGAAGGGCGAGCGAAGGGGAGAACTGTTAGTGCTACCTCTTACAGGGACATTGCTGTGAGTTTGAAGCAGACGATTATGGGCATGTCGGTGGCTTGGGATGCTCGGCCAATGAAGAGCAGTATGGGCAAGGCTCAGTCGGCGCCTATGAAGATTTGTCCCAAAACACATATCAATAGGGCTCGCTCCTCCCCCGTCTTGGTTTTTTCGGACATTTTGAAGGAAGAGGTTTTTGAAGGGGAACAATTTTACACAAGCAATGTGCTGATTGGGCAGTTCATTGGGTTGTGGCCAAAGCTTTTAGACCTGCACAATTGGATTTCTTCGGCATGGCAGCCAACGCTCAATGGTAACGTTGAAGTTTATCCCTGTGCACAAGGTTTCTTTATTGTGGTGTTTGATTGCAGGTAGGATAGGGACACAATTCTACAGGGGAAATGGTGTTGGGGGCAGAATCTGCTTCTTCTCAAACCTTGGTTTCTGGACTTTAACCCCATTACTGAATCTTTCTCGGTGAAGCCTCTTTGGGTCCGTCTCCCAAATCTTCCTTTACAGTTTTGGTTTGAGGGTTGTTTTCAGGCAATTGGGGATTCGTTGGGTTTTTTCTTGGCTGCTCATTCGGATACTTCCAATTTCATTCATACAACATTTGCTCGCATCCTTGTTGACATTGATGTCACACAGGATCTTCCTGCCGAAATCACTTTTAAGCTTGGGGATCGCAGCTGGACTCAAATGTTGGATTATGAAGG
>VDFB02007383.1:0-13112 GCA_007258455.2 Sequoia sempervirens | reverse complement strand
ATTAGCGGGTATATAAAGGAGATCAGAAAATCATTTTCAGTGTGAAGTAGTTGTGGTAGAGATAGAAGTGTATGTGTATCAAAAAGAGAGCAAAAAAGGACAGATCAGTTATTTGAGGGAAGAAAAGGTTTTGTATGCTAAAGTAGAGCAGAGCAAAGTAGAGTAGAAGTGCGAACTAGTTAAAAGATTCGAAATCTGATTATGAGCTTCATTGGAATTGAATCCAAGCATTTGTAGATGTTGTACTCTTCGTTCAAAATTTTTTTGTAATTTCAATTATACTTTGTAAGGCAGTGAGCCTTTCTCTCTTGAGCAGTGGGCTCTAGGTAGTGCACCTAAATGCAACTGCATTCTCCTTTTATCATACTTTTAACAGAGTATACATTGTGGATTAATTTCCATCATGGTTTTTCCCCTAATAGGGTTTCCACGAAAAAAAAATTATGATGTTATGGTGTTCATTAATGTTATTGTTTGTTTCCCTTTGTTTATATGCTATGAATGATGTTTTAAGTTCAATTATTGTTGTTGATAGTTTTAGATCTAATTTGATTGTCAGATATTATTGAACATTGATTCACCCCCCCTCTTAGTGTTCCTAGTGTCCAACAGACTTGTCTTTCTAATGAGGTGATATTTCTTGGTTTGATTGCCTACTATTGTTGATGTAATGACACGTCGTGTGATTTACTATCTTTAGTGTGTGATGTGGTACCCACACTGTCATATGTACTCATTAGATTCTTTACAATATATTTCTCACTTGAATCATCTAATGTTCTTAGTCCAATAATCTTCATAATAGGCCTAAATTTTATGTTTCTCATCATTTAAACAAATATTTTACATCTAATTTCATTTAAGTTCTCAAAAAAAATCTCCATGTCTTATTAGCACATCTTCGACAAGTACACTTTAGAATCTTATCAACCATCGGTTTCAAAACATTCTCATCAATATCAATCAAAAACTTAGGCTTTTTTATGAAAAACTCTAAGAGGTATTCTCAAAGGAAAGTTGCCTCAACATTAGGAATTTCATAAATATTTAAATGAGATGGGATAGATGGTGTACCTTCAATCAAATATGAAAAAAATAATGTACCTTGAAGTTGAGATGGAAAAGATGGTGTACCTTCAATTTGAGATGTGAAATATGACATGCCTCCAACTTGAGATGTTAAAGATGGAATACCTCCAACTTGAGATGTGAATAATGATGTACTTTTAAGTTGAGATGTGGTAGATGGTGTGCCTCCAACTTGACATGTGGTAGATGAATTTCCTCCAACTTCAAGATTCAAATTTCTCATTGCATAGAGGTTTTGCATTTGTTACCTTTGTGCTGCCAATTTCATATGTCTCTTACATTGAGTGGATGTTTCATGTTCTTCTTAAATTGGCATGTATTCTTCTATAGTGTTCAATTTCCTACTTTCATAAAGTTGCCTCATTCCTTTTCTTTTCTTTACATTCTCAACTTCATGCTCATCTAGTGTTAGAGTCTTTGGCCATTTCCTCGACATGATGAAGAATTTTATATGTATCATAAATAAGACTTAGAGATTAGTTCTATCACGGTACTAAAGAGTAAAGCAATACCATACACAAATCATAAAATTAGGACTATAATAACTTCATTAGGACAATTCTTGGTTCATTAGGATGGTCATAGGCTCATTAGGATTGTCATAAATTTATTATGGCATTCATAGGTTCCTTAGGATGGTCATAAGTTCACTAGGACTGTCATAATTTCATTAGGACAATCATAGGTTCATTAGGACTAAGGATTGTCATAACTTCATTAGGATAGTCGTAGGGTTCCTTAGGACGGTCATAGGTTCATTTGGACTATCATAACTTCATTAGGATGGTCATAGGTTCATTAGGGCTATGATAACTTCATTAGGATGGTCATAGGTTCATTAGAACTATCATAACTTCATTAGGATGATCATAGGTTCATCAAGAATGTCATGACTTCATGTAATGATATTTTAAGTTTCTTTTAGTATCCTATTGCATCATGTAATGAGGTAGGTATGGTTCATACACTATTGCATTTTGCAGGTTCCTTAAACTTCTAAAGAAAATTGATGTACACACATATATTGTAGAAATGTATCCAAAGTATGGAAGCATAGGCAAGGCATGCGAAGTTTTGGCACAACGCCTCAAAAAAATTGGAGCTTCAAAAGAGGGTATGGCATGGACATCAATACATAATTGAAAAATAGATTTTTTCAGATGTTGTAATTGCAAGTGTCACTTCCAATCACCACATCCTTCTCAAAAAATTATTTTCAAAATTCAATAAACAATTATTTATGCACAAATTTTGTCTTAAATGATTTCAAAATATGACGAATTCCTTTGTAGCTTATATTGTGTGAATGAGATTTGAAGTTCCTTGAGAAACGTGTTCAAAAAGTATTTGTTGAAAAGGCTTTATAACATTTTAAATAAATGCAAACCAACATATTGTCTTCAACTTCTAAAGAAATCATTTGTACACATATATATTGTAAAGATGTATCCAAAGTGTGAAAGCATAGACAAGGCATGTGAAATTTTGGGCAAAATGAGTCAAAGAAATGTGTGTATTGAGAGATATGAACATAAATCATCTCTCTCTCTCTCTCTCTCAATATACAAAATATGGTTTTCATCTCTCTGTATATACATACACATATGGTAGACATGTATGCAAAATATGGAAGCATAGAAAAGGCACATGAGTTGTTTGATAAAAATGTTCAAAAAGTGTTTGTTGAAAAGGTTTTAGAAACTCTTAAACAAATTCAAACCACCATCCTATCTACTTGTGCTCAAATTGGAGCTTTAGAAGAGGGTATGGACATCCATAAAAGCATAATTAAAAATAGGTTTTTTTCAAATGTTGTAATTGCAAGTGTCGCTTACAATCATTGCAGCCTTCACAAAAACTTATGCCCAAAACATGTTTTCACTTATGTCAACATGGACTACTTTATGTGTGCACATATTATTGACATATTAACTAGGAACATGCTAACATAATCATAAAGTCACGTAAACAAATATAAAAAGAACAAAATCAAATGAAAAGGATTACAATTGAAATATATTGACAAGGTGGCATGCAAAAAAGGTAGAAAGACAAATAGAATATACCTTAAAATTCAAGATTCGATTTGACAAATTGCAAAATTATGTCTAGTTTATTTTTTTACTTCAAACTCCTCAAAAAATTGAACTTTTTGCCAAGTTCCTTCATTTTCAATGTTCAATTCTATATAAATCTAATAGAATTAGTAAAAAGTATGAAAAGAACTAGTTAATTTTATCATTTTTTATCTAAACTTTGGCCCTTTGGGCTTTTCGTGTTAAGGTACTAGACCCTGTAAATGTAGGTTATCTTATCAAAAACAAATCTATGTTATCAAATTAAAATAAAAAATCATAATTATCATTCCAACACTAGAAACATGAAAATATTAGTTCATATAATCAAATTTGGTCTAAAAACTCAAGTATTTCCTTCTTCTACATTGTCAAACAAAAAAAAGGTGGTGGAATATGTAAAATATGCTTGTGCTTTTGTCAATGCCATGAAAAAGTGTTTCTTTGTCCGATAATGTGCAGGAGATAGAGAAAAATAGGGCATGTGGGCCTAAATGATGGGTTACTTGTTCTTTTACCATTTTTTTGTATTCCCTAAAATGCACTCATGTTAAAAAACAAGCATGTTATAACCTATATGGACCCATATAACTGTAAACCTAATACCCTCAATCCTTAACCCTACACCCTCAACCTTATACCTTATACCTTATACCCTATACTCTATACCCTCAACTCTATACCATATACCATATACCTTACACCCTGCACCCTCAACCCTCAACCCTATACCTTATACCCTATAACCTATACATTATACCCTAAACCTTGTACCATATACCCTCAACCATAATCCCAATACCCTTTGTAGTGTAGAAAATTGTACACTCTTAAAAGTGGTGCAATTTCACACTTAATTTTTTTTTGGCACCCTTGCATTAAATATCCCTTTAAGTCATCATTAATAGGCCCCTAAGACCCATTATTTAGGATCTCGAGGGTTATTTCAGCTAAAACCTGACAAAATCATCAAAACATCAAAAATTCCAAAAACCCACCCCAAAAATCTAGGGTGGGACTCATAAGCCACCTTGGGCGTATGAGTCCCCCTAGGTGGGACCCATACCCAGAGGTGGCGTATGAGTTCCATTTGGGGATTTTTTAGGGTTTGAGTGGGAAAATCACCTTTTTAATTCAATTTTTTGGTTGATGTTGACTTTTGAGATCTGAATAATGGTAAATTAGTTGTTAATGCCTATATAAGAAATCTCCAAGTCATTATTTCATCTAAGCAAGCATTTTCAAGAGCAATTTCAAGATCCAAGCATTCAAGAGTCTTTAAGAATTCTTTCACAAGAGCATTCAAGTTTCAAAAGCAAGCAAAGTTGAAGTCTTGGAGCAGCATTAAAGTGTTTTTGCAGGTCTTCAATCTCACTTTCATTCAAGATCTAGCATTTTCAAAGGTTGATCATGGTTGTCTATCGTGAATCATGATGGATTCTAGGTTCGAGAGATGCAACATCAAGCCAAGACTAATGACTTGTTTCCTAAGTGATTCCATCCTCCATTGTCACTTTACATTCATCCTAAGGAAGGTTGGAGATCTCTCAAAGTGAGACATTCATCTTCATATTTCATTTCTGCACCTCATTCTTTCACATTAGAATAGGGTTGCATTGCATTTCAGATCTCCTAATCTTAGACACACTTAAGGTTAGGATTTACATTCCTATTTACATGCATATTTCATTGTTCTATCAAGGTTTAATTACCAAACTAGGGGTTTGACCGAGGCAAACCCCCATAAGCAAATCAAGTCTATATTTTGTTTTGCAGGTATTTTCGTAGATTCAGATCCAAAAATCAATTTGGAAGAGAAGAACATGTGTTGAAGTGCAAATTTGAACTTTGAATCCCCGAAAAAGCAGAACGAGATTGATACGCCAAAAGTGGCATATGAGTCCCACTACATGCATTTTTCAATATTTTTGCAAATTAAAATACCCTTTTTCTAGAAACCTGTTCTGATGTAGAAACCCAGATCTAGGGTTGATTCATCTAGACTGGAGTATGAATCCCAGTAGGTCAAAATTTTAGATTTTTTAGTGTTTCATAGCTCATTCCAACCTCCTTTAGGTTTCCAAGTGCACACTTCTAAGATCCCACTTCTTTGTTATGATTTTCATGCACTTTTAGGTCATTTAGTCAAGTATTGCATCATATTACCTAGGTTAAGCATTTTGATTAGTATTGAATTTGTCTTTCCAAGCCCTAGCTTGGTGGTGAACCCTTCATTAGTTCATAATCAACCCCTAGGACAACCCTATTGCAAGATCTCCTTCTCCTTTTCATTGAGATATCTATGGTCATCCTTGAATGAGAGAGTGTGAAGATTGTTATTCTAGGTCCCAAACCCTAGAACATAAACAATTTCCCCCTCTTCACCCTCAACCCTAAACCCTCCACCCTCAACCTTATACCCTCCACTGTAAACCCTATTCTCTTGACCTTATCCCTTAAACCCTCAACCTTATACCCTCCGCCGTAAATCATATACCTTAAACTCCATACCCTCAACCATAAACTGTATACACTCGACCCTATACCTTATACCCTTAACTATAAACCCTATACCCTCAACGTTATGCCCAATACCCTAAACCCTATACCATATACCCTCAACCCTAAACCATATACCTTATACCCTCAAATTTAAATCCTATACCCTCGACCTTATACCCAATACCCTCAACCCTAAAACCTACACCCTCAATCCTAAACTCTATACCTTATACCCTCAATTGTAAACCCAATACCCTGATCCATAAACCCTACACCCTCAACACAATAACTTATACCCTCAACACTACACCCTCAACTTTATACCCTCCACAATAAGCCCTATACCCAATACCCTCAACCCTAAGCCCTATACCCTATACCTTCAACCCTACACTATCCCTAAACCCTAGGCCCTAAATCATATATGCTAAAAACTCAACCACAAACTCCATACCCTCAACCCTAAACCTTGTACCCTCAACCCTATACCTTATACCCTCAACTGTAAACCCTATACCCAATACCCTCAACCCTAAACCATATACCCTACACCCTCAACCCTAAACCATAAACCCTCAACTCTAAACCCTATACCTTATACCATCAACCATGAACCCAATACCCTGAACCCTACACCCTCAATGTTATACCCTCCACTGTAAACCTTATACCCTCAACCCTATGCCCAATACCCTAAACCATAAACCCTATACACTCAAACCTAAAAAATATCCCTCAACTGTATGCCCTAAATCATGTTTTCTAAACCCTCAACCCTAAACTTCATATCCTCAACCCTAAAACATGTCCTTGACCCTATACCTTATACCCTCAACCGTAAACCCTATACCATCAACCCTATACCCAATACCCTCAACCCTAAATCCTATACTCTCAACCATATACCCTAAACCTTGTACCCTCAACCATATACCCTATACCCCTAATCCTCAACCATAAACCCTACACTATCAACTTATACCCTCAACCCTAGACCCTCAACCTTATGCCCTCCACCGTAAACCATATACCCTTGATCCTATACCCAATTGCCAAAACCCTAAACCATATACCCTATACACTCAACCATATACCCTAAAACCTAAAATATATCCCTCAAACCTAGGCCCTAAAGCCTATATTCTAAACACTTAACCCTAAATCTTTTACCCTCAATCCTAAGCCCTAAATAACTTATACCTAGAGAGGGGAGGGAGACAAAGGGTAAAAGCAAGAGGTAAAAACCTAAAGAGAGAGAGAGAGAGGTAAGGAGGGAGGGAGGGAGAGGTAGAGGGAGAGACCTATAGAGGGGGGAGAGAGAAGAGAGGGATGGAGAGATAGAAGGATCGATAAAGAGTGGGTGAGAGAGAGAATTTCCTTCACAAAAAACATGGGTGTGTTATAACACACTCATATTATTGTGTTCTTTGGAAATTTCCAATCCTTTGACATAGATCTTCCTTGGGCTTCCAACCCAAAGGGTTGGACTAAATTTTTAATGTCCAAATAAGTGTTTTTGAAAATTATAAAAAATGGATTTGTATTATTGTTTTGGCTTGGGAAATTATAATCGTATTAGAGCTAGGTTAATCTTTCTAGCCTATGCATTCATATTCAACTTTGCATGTTTTAGTTTTATGCAATACAACAATAAAGCAACCAAATATCACTTAAGGGAGATTAAAAAAATAAGGTTAATCTGTAGAGAGTGTAGAAAGTCAATCATCTCCTATAGAACCCATTATTGAAAATAACCATATGGAAAAAAAGAGGAGAATGAATAAAAATGACAACCTATACATTCAAGTTGAAGCAAATCTTGATTTGGTGATTAATATGATGGCATGATTGCTTCACAAGATGGATACTTATATAAATATGCCTAGAAAATTGATAGGTGAAGCAAGTGATTCTAAGGGTTATAATTTAGATGCTACTTAGAGGTGCACATAAAATAGTATTCTTATTTTAGTTGTAAGATCAACCCAACCTACCTTTCTAAATAAGGAGGTAGAGGCTCCAAAACTTGAAGCCTAGAACTTATTGTTTAATGATATTAGGGCTTACCATATCAGAATGCATAGATATTCCTCAAGATATATGAAGTGAAATTTCACTCACCAATTATATGACCATGAAGAAGTCTTGAAATTGTTACATATTGTAGACACAGAAAATATACCGATTGATCCTATACACCTAATCCTAATTTTACTAACATCAGTTCTTCCTAAATCATCAACTTTACTAATCATTTAACTATCTCTATTTAATAAAATTCATCATATTTCATCTCTTAATTAAATAAATCAAATTTATCTGATTTAGTCATCATCTCCTATTAATTAAATAAATTATTTTATTTAATTAATCTTATAGTCTCTCTTTTAATTAAATAATTCGATGTATTTAATTAATCTCTAAGGTCACCTCCCTTAAATTAAATAAATTAATCTTTATTTGATTTAATCTAACACCATCCCCTTTGATTAAATAAATCCAATTTTATTTAATTAAATCTAATAATCATTTTCCTCTCATTTTGATTTAAATTAATCCAAAAGCCTAAGTCAAATTGTCAAATCAACTAATCTTCATCTTAATTAATCAAAATCTTGATTAATGCTAATCTTAATCCATCAAATTCTCTAGCTTTTGCAACTTGCTCATGAAAATCATTTTAATTGATTTATTAAATCTCTATTTTCATTCAAAAAGGCATCAAAATGGGAATATTCTCCAAGTTTGAATTCCCCCAAAAGTACTTGTCCATCCAACAAGGCATTAAAGGCCTCTCTTACATGTTTTCTTGAGCCAAGTGGCATTTAATTCATTTCTTCTCTCCTCCAACTTGTCACTTCTCCAAATTTGAAATTCCACCTAATTGCATTAATGTGCACATTCATCCAAATGTGCTCCACCTTTGTCCACTCACATGTTGACAAGTGGCATTATTTTATCGGTTGGTGTTTTATCCCACATTCATCCATTTTTCCTCATCCTACATCATTCTCTTCTATAAATAGAAGGCTCTCTTTTGGATTTTGTATCCACAAGTTCATTCATAATCTTAGGTATTTTCATCCACAACTTGAGCAAGGTTAGCATTTTCATGTTTTGAGCAATCTTCATCCATTTTTATCATTTCATAGCTAGGTTATGGAGAAATTTCACCAAGGAGCATCAAATCTTCACCATTGATCATCAAGCTTGCAAGGAATTGGGAAAGGGCCATTTTCCACATCAAAATGGCACCAATTCCCCCATGGGATTGAGAGTTTGTTTATTTTGAGCAAGATTAGATAGTTTTTTACTCATGTTCTTCATTCATTTCTTGTTCTTGATATCTCAAATGAATTTCATGGGGAATGTTGTTTCTAACTTGCATATTGGACTAATTATGTGTTTGTTCTTTGTGTTTGTGTAGGTCTAGGATCACCATTCACATTTTGGAGCTAGAAGGAGGGCAGATTCGAGGAAATTAAACATTTTTCTTCAAAATTCTATTGTTTTTTGTGTCTACAGGAAAGTGCACTACTAACAGAGGAACTACACCGCTATCAGTTCAGCGGTGCTATATAGCGATGTTGAAAAACTCTAAACTACGATGCTAGGTTCTTTCCACCAATATATTTGAATTCCAAACTATGACACTCTCCCATTTTCCTGTCACCAATCAGGTCAAACTCCAAAGTGTGCCGTTGATTGAAACAAAAACGCATATGAGGTCACTAGTTTCTCCACAATTTGACGTTATCAGTCCTAGTGTTGCCACATAGCGACGCTAAATCTGTCAAACTACAACGCATATGCGGATTGTGCCACTGGGTTTGAGTAAAAGTCAACTTTTAGGTTATTTTGACATGTGCTTTTTGTCTTTGATCATTTTTAACCTTTTAACCTATTTGCTATCTTTGGTTTTCTATGAACTAATCAGTTTTGTAGGTTGAAGTGGTCAAGAAGGAAGGGAGAAAGCAAGGAGGAGTTTTGTTTGACATCTTCTTTCTATTGTATCAAGTTTTTTTAAACACTTTGGAAGAAATAATAATTCCATTCTAAGGATTTGCTATCTTTCAAGCTTTAGGACTCAATAAATTTCATTTGGGCTCTAAAAAGAACAAAACAAAGTGGTTAAAAAGAATCTTAGGAACTTCTACATTTTGTTTTGGACTTAACAATTGAACAAACAAATCTCACACTTCAAAGTTGGTGCTTAAAAAGACCTCATTTTCTTGCTTTGAAGGTTAAAATGAGCATGTGTATTTTATGTCTTATAATCTCTTATCCAAAGTAATATCATTTAAAAGGCGTATGCGCTTCTCTTACGCCTCACAACGATCTTGAGAATCAAAAGTCTTTTGGTGATATTAAGTTGTATAAGCGATTGCCTCCACACTTCAATTTGGATTCTTAAAATTGCACAAAGCTTGCTAGTGTGAGTTAGGTATATCATGTGTGTTCTCTCTTTGTTCACGCAGTTGATCAAACTACAGATGTGCTTGCTCACTTTTGTTTACCCTTAGAGGGCCTACCTAGTGGGAAAAAGTAATCACCCCAAGGAATGACCCAACCAGGAACACACTAAATCCAAGCTACTTCCACCCAGTATATAAGTGTGGGTACTTGACGAAATTTCAAGTATCACGAGGATTGTTCCGAAAAGAAGGGAATCGATGGTCTCTTACCGTATTGATGATCCCTGACGAACAGAATGTCTTTACTAAAACCTTTTGTTTAGAAGTCCAAATCCTTATATATTTGTTGGTGCAAGAATGGTCATTCTGAAGCCGCCCCACATTCTTGCGGTCTTGGTAGAGATGAGAAGTACACCATGGGAGTTTCATGGGTACTAAAGCTTGGCTAACCCATAGAAGTGACTATCATGGAGGGGAGCCAGTGTGGTCAAGCTTTTAATCATCCACCAAGAATAAGCGTAGCTAGATTTATCCAAGTGGGGATTCAAAAAATATTGTCTCTTGACTATCCATAGGGTTGTGCATTTTCTTGGAATCAAAACACTTTGCTTGGATCTAAAAAATTGGAAAAAAAAACATTCAACATGATCATAAAATTTCAAACCCTTTAGAGGAAGCAAATACCTTTGACAAAATTCAAGTGTTATTGCTTGCCCTGGGGATTCTATCCTTAGACGATTCTAAGCATTTGAATTAACATCACAATTTTCTCTCACTAAAATCAACAATAGGAAACTTTTTCCTTAATTTCCTTGATATTCACATAATGTACTTTGTGGGATAAGAAGAAATTGGGACATTAGACATTTAGTTTGAAAACCTAATCAAGAAAGTGTTTGTGGTAAAAAGGATTCATTAGGAAAAGATAAGAAACAATTGGACCCCACACATGTGCTCTTCCAAATGATTTCCCAAAAGATCAAAATCTGAAAACCAAAGTCCAAAGGTCTTAGTCAAAAAGCTTGCAAGAAACATTTTTCTATGCTTTACAAATTTAGGGAAAGTTTGGCCTTCAACTTTTACAAATGTGCATCAAGGAACAATCCAAATTTTTGTTCATTTTACTATTGCAAAAATCCAAGTCTCTTTCAAAGGTTTGGGTATCTCACATAGGAAGTAATAGCATGTTCTTCAACACCTTGGTCTAGTAAACAAAAGTCTCTCTAAGTATCTTAGGATCAAAATCAAAACACCTTTATCCATCCTCCAACACCAAAATCAAAATCCATCTCACAAACAACTCTTGGAAATCTTGAAAAAATCCTTCATGAGAAACTTTGGGCAAATCCTTTTGAAATCAAAAAATCAAAACAAATCCAAATCATCTTGTTTGACTAGGTGTGTGTAGATGAATCCTTCTTTGCACACATAGTCAAATTATCATCTTGTGGACAAGTTTACTCTAGGACAACATCCAACCTCTTAGAGCTTATGAGTTCATTATCCAAACCAAATCCAATCAAAATCAAAATCAAATCAAATCAATCCAAAATCAAATCAAACATCAATCCAAAAGTCCTAAAGTTTAGCATCCTCCTCAAGGTTCCATAAGAGTTCTAATCATTCTCCAATCATCCATATTTCATTATCTCATCACCATCCTTTTGATCCTTAATATCTTAGACTTTCTTTTTTGTACCTAAAGATTAGATCAATCCAAAGAGTTAGAGGTTCATCTCTTACATTCTTGAAAATTTATCCCTATTTTATGGTTCAAACTAGATCTCAACACAAGAAGAGCATGGAAATGAACAAAGAAACATCAAATTTGAGTGAATTGAGTCAAACCGCTCCCGAAATCAATCCCATTGGATCTAGCAATCCCACACTCAATCCTCCTCCACTTCCACAAGATTCCCAAGAGGAAGGTCAAGTAGAAGACATCACCAACAATGTCTTAGGGATGACACAAGATGAAATTATTGAAATGTTCCAAAATCCTGAAACTTAGAATTGTCAATACCATGATGAAGCTCAATCCCTCACAATACATGCTAGAATTAGCAAAAGAAGGGGCTAAACTCCCTTCCGACTATGATGTGAGCACTCTTATGGAGAAACCTCTTGGGATTATGCCTCCAATCTCATCCACAACTCCATTTCAAAGCATTACTCAAACCATCCCCCAAATCACACCATCCATTGCTCCAACTCAACTAATTTTCAACAAGGGAAGCTCATTGCTTCATGCAGTTCAAACACATCCTCTTGTTAACAACCAAGATTTGGATGCAAACACTAGCTTGGGTCAATCCGTTCCTCAAAATCTGCTACAACCATACATTTTAATCACCCTTCATGACCCCAATGACCCATCCTCTTTTCATCCAACACCGACATATCCTCTCAACACACAAACGTCTCTCCCTATGACTTCACAAGGAGAAAGTGGGCTATTTTGACAAGGGGGAATCTTTGACCCTTCATCATCATCATTTCCTCAAGGGAACACACCACCCATTTTTCCACCACTTCCACCTTTGCCATTAACATCCACACTACTCCTCGGTTTAGGGCTCTCCCCTTTACCAACCATCAATCAATAGAATCAAAGCAACCCTTCGATCATAAATCAAAACATCATACCAAATCCTCTGATCTTGCCATCAATATCGCAACAACAGGTGGCAACCATCCAAGCAACCCAAGCAATCACTGTACCATCCATAAACATGGTCTCCCAAGGACCAATCATATCAATCGAACCATCCACTACACAAATCCCTATCATCAATACAATGACAACCCTCATCAGAACAACAAACACCATTTCAAATCTGCCACCACCACCACCACCAAGACCAAATGTGGCCAACCAATATAGCATCATGTTGCAAGCAGCTCAACAAGCCTATCAAAAGGAACTTCAATAGTTCCAAGCTCAACAAGCACAAAACACGCAAGCTGCTCAACAAGCGCAAACCGCTCAAGCCACACAACAAGTGCAACAAGCATAACAAACACAATAGGT
>VDFB02007382.1:0-41247 GCA_007258455.2 Sequoia sempervirens | reverse complement strand
TCTTCATTTTATACCTTCCACTTTGACTTGAATTTGTCGGAGACTGGATTGTCGGATGCTCTGACGGGGATATCCATCGCAAAGCTGACTGAACACTGAACAACTTTCATTGGAGACCACAACCCTAATTCACTCATCTGATGCCCTAAAAAGATGGGTGCCTTTCTTCAAGAGGGGCGCTCAAACTCAGCAGTGTTAGAAAAAATTCATGACTTTTCAACTTTCTTTCTCGTTCCTCGTGCATGTTCATCGTTTCACCTTCTGTCGGAAGTTTGAATGCTGAAATTGACGCCTGGCAGTCAGATGACCTCGGAACTCCAGATATGCTTCTGAAAAAGTTGAATAGACCCAGTAGGGCAAAACTGATTATCTTAAGATTCTGACTGCACCAACCTGATACGGACACATTTTGAGCCAATCAAAATCAGTTCAGACCCTGTTGGACCAACTTTCTATTTTTAGAAATTTTCTATTTTTAGAAAATCTTGCCAGTATCCGTTTCGAAAGAAACCCAGAAAATGTTACTATTTCGAGAAAATTTCTAAAAATAGCAGTTTTTCTAAAATTTAGGGATGAAAAACTGAGATCTGGGTTTTGTAGGTTATGTTGCTCTTAGCAGACCCAGATCGTCTGAAATTGAAAATTTTGTGTTTTAACCCTCCATGCAAGACATGCACACCCAAATTTTGACCTCTTTGACTGATTTGACAAGACTTTTACTCATTTCTTCAAAATGTCTAAGTGTAACAAAAATTTTAATTTTGGGGTACAACAAGATCATATGACAATTATGGCCTAATTTCATGAGCATTGCCAAAACTCAGAGATTTGACATGATTCAATTTGATTTAACTTGTTTTAGGTCCCTTCTCACTTGGGCTTGAACTCCACAACTGACAGAGAGATTCTCACAACCATGGTTCGAAGTTGATAGCTGTAATGTCCCATTTTGATCAGATGATATCTGTAAGGAGAAAATATACATAAAGAGCAAATAGTGTAATGGATGGACAATGAATAGAATAATGTTGGACAACAAATATGACAGCGAATAGCATATTGAAAAGCCATTGATTCAAACTGAAGACATAATATAATATGCAGCAATTAATGTGGAAGTAGCAGTAATAAGATAAGTTCAAGAACAATGATGATAGTTCAAATGGAGAGCAACTATTATTATGATTCCAGCAAAAGGCAGCAATTCCATACCAATATGTCAATGAAACCTATAGTTAATCAGGAAAAAGTATCGATGATATAGTGTTAAAAGTGCAGCAATTTCATATAAGACAAAATTGTCTTATTCAAAAGAGTGAAGCATTTTATCTTATTCAAAATAAAGAAGAGGTCAAATTCAGATTGACTAGGGACCTGCTTGCTTGCCTGGCCGATTTCCTAGCCACCGATTATATGAAAGGGCTCCTACTAACGAAGATGACATTCCAGATTAAGTTATTGATATTATCATTGACAGATGTTGAATAGCTCTGATCACGTTCCTTAATAGAGACCATTCAATAAACTACAACATCTGTATAAGGATCTGAAGCCTATCAAAACATAGGAAATAAATAAATATCAAAATTCCTCCATCTTCCGCCAGCATAGGAACCGACATGGACCCAGCACTATGCATTTGGTGACCGCAGGAAATATAAGGGAAATCATATGTTTATGTGGCAATAGTTGATCAATTACTTTCATCACTACGCTTATTGGTATTAACCACCATTCACTAAAGGGCCAGCGAATTATATAATAATGTTATTATCCATTGAGCAAACTTGAAGATAGATCGATATATATTGAAAATCCATCACTTCAAATCCCGTGGCTTATTTCCGACATAGATTTCATCGAGAACTCTGCCAGGTACCATCGTCATACATATTCTTGCTCCATCGTAGGATTAATTGATCCTTATTATGAGGAATGACCATATTGAAGGAATCGGATCATATAGATCGGTCTGGCAATGATCACATCTGTTGCTTACATCAACTATCGAAGACCACTCTTAATCGGACGTTCCCTTTGGTGTTGAAGATTGATTGTGAAGGAAGATAATGGACTACACAGATCAGCGTTTGTATTCCCAGAAGGCATTGCATTATCTGGGAAAGACAATGGTTATATCCATTGCAACGATTATGAAATGAAAACATTGATCATGGTAATTAAGTATGAAGAGAGCGATCTATGAAGACAACGATAATGAAGACCACAATCATGGAAATATGAAGACAATTAAAGTATGACGGTTGCAACCAGAAGGCAATAAAATAGTTCTAACCGATTTGTTGAGTAATTGTTGAGAATAAATAAACTATAAAATAACAATAATTAGTCCTAAACAGTATCAATTAGTTAGAGCAAATTGCATAAACAAAAAGAGATGTCTCTTATCAAATGAATGGAGTGAAAGGTTGTGTCCTTTGACAAATCAGGGGTATAAGAAGGGCTCAGATTTCAAGCCAAAGGATCATCGATCAGTTGTGCAGAAATATTCCTTTGAGGACTCAGATTTTAAGTGCTCCTAGGGAGCCACTAATCCAACCAATCAAGATGCATGATTAAATAGCGTAAGTCAGAAATACCATCCATTATACAATTGCATATATAAAGGGATAAATTCAGAAATAGCAATTTAAGAGGTATAACCTTTTGTAACAATGCATGATTCTCAATTAATCTATCAGAAATGGCATTATATTTGCAGTGGCATATTGCCATAATATTTGAATAAAATTTCTTAAGTCATGAATTCATATCATACATGTATCAATGTATTAGTGGTAAATAGCTGTTCCTTAAATAGAAGGTGAACAATTGAGTGATCTATATTGTTGATGACATGTTTACATTGTCAACTCTTATCGATTAAATCGTAAAAACTGTCAAATTTGGCTTTGGGTCATTACAATAGCTATCTTACTGACTTTTCAACAAACTGATTCATACTTGGAAGCACAACATGTAAATAAAATCTGCTCTGGAGACTCATAAGTAAAATGGAAAGCCTCAAAATAACACTAGCCAAGACGCATGAGTAGGCCTTGCAACTACCAAGGGTTTAGAAATATCGAGGTTAAGGAGCAACTTTTTTGTATTTACAAGAAATCTATTCTAAAACATATGCATTTGTACATAATTCCAGTAGCATAGAGTCTTTGGTTTCTATATTCTTGTGGATATATATTGAATCCTTGATAGATGATACTTCCTTGCAATGTTTTAACTTTTGAAGTTTCATTCAAATATTTTCTGTTGTTATCATGCATCTATCTGAGTTACTGATCCTATTGCTTTTTATTTTCAAATAAGAATTACAAAATCAGCCAAGCCCTAGTTGCAAGGTTGTGAAATATTGATTGGGACTATTCTTCTAGATTGTGCAGCGACTACTGCACCTGTAGCACTAAGAGTAGCCTCAGCTAATACTAAAAACTAGATTGAACAAACCATTGAGGGATTCCCACATCTTGATAATCAAATATCCCACACAATACCTACGCACAGCATAAAAGTCTGTCCCAACAATGATTTACAATCTACAACCATTGCATACACGATAAGGCTGTCCCTAAGGCTGAAGAGAGAAAATTCTAGAAATCACATATTGGCTATCATCCTATCATGAGTTTCTAGAAACTTCTTGACAAGAAAAACATTCCAAAGAATTCAGATGGTACAAAAAGCAAAAGACAAGGAATAAGCATGCAATACAAAAATTGTACCGCTTATGAAGGATGCTATAAACAAGACTGATAATAATGGGTAGTCTTCAAATTTCCTTCATTGTTATACTGTAACAAACTTTCTCTCTTTCTGCATTTCTTCATTTATTGAATATGGTACTAATGAACCAAATACCACATGAATGAACAAGTAAGTTAATAATTTAAACCCATACTCTAGAAAGAAGACAAACTTGACTCTTTGGTGTGCATTGGATGAGCATCTGACACAGTATGATAAGCCACTTTATTTAGTTATCCCTTAATAGTAGGTTATTTATTCAAGTGCAACACTAGGAATCGGACAGCCAACAATGTAACAACTAGAAAAGGCTTGTCTTCTATTAATGGGACAAGGAACCAAAGATTAAAAAAATTTACTACCTTTAAAGGCCAAAGATGGAGGAGAGTAGTCAAAAATAGAGGAGACCATTCTAGTATTTCCTTGTAAATAGGGTATCATCTCAAAGGAAACACATCATTTTATCTTATTCATAAAATGTTAAAGGAAGAAGGGAATATGTTCCATCTTTTCTTCTGTGTAAGGTCATAGTACAAGAAAAACTTCATGTAGTGACCTAGAGCATAACTGTCAAAGTCACCTTATTTTGTGATTCTTGGAGTTTCTCCAAAGCCCCTTCTACTTCTGCTATATTTTCTAGTTACATTGAATAGCAATTCTTCTCTATTTGAAAGAGAGGGCTTTCTCCTCCTTGCTTTCATTCTCTTCATGATATGATTTCTTCTGCACATGAAAGCCAACAACTTCAACATGGTTGACATTTGAATACAAGATTGTTCAATGATGTAACAACATTCTTGAAAGGTGGTGATGTAACAATATTCTTAAAAGGTGGTGGAAGGGTGTGACAAATGGCCACAAAACTCCCTTCAACCACCAAAACCCTTTTTTTCAACTTCCAATATGTTATCCTAAATTTTTAACTCGTTTCAAAATTTAGGTAACCAATCAAAATTTTCTTAAAAGCTTGAGATTTTTCTTCTCCAAGGCACGCATTACGAGGTGCAAAGGGTGGAAAATCTCTGTTTCAAGTTGATTAACCTTTGGGCTATTCTTTTTCCTCTTTACGTTTCCGTTTTCGTCGATTTCTGACTTGTTTTTAATGTCTTTTTGGCCAATTTCGGGTTTTCTGAGCAACTCAGCAAATAGGGAAATTTAGACTCAAAAGCAAAATTGTCAAAGTGTCTAAAAAACCCGAAATTGCTTAAGTTGTCTAAAAAGTCCGATTTTTGTTAAAGTCATTTTATTTTGACAAAAAGCAAAATTGCTAAACCTCATAAAAAACCCGATTTTGATTAAATGGCTTAAAAAGTTCGAATTTTTTACAATGTTCATTATGAAAATTGTCTTTTTATCAGAAAAGTGCGAATTGGTCAAAAATGAAATTGCTAAACCTCATAAAAAACCCGATTTTGCAAAAAAGAGCATGAAAAACCTCATAAAAAACCCGATTCATCATTTTGATGTTATTTTTCATTGTCAAATCTTCTGAAAAGCCCGATTTTTCTTGGATTCAAGCTAGTTGAATTGTTCTTGGCATTTATTTCCTCATTTCATGGAGATTTGGTCGACCTTGATGCTTCAAAATCGGATTTTTACCAGTAAATAGCCATTTTCTGTCTTCTTCAACGCGTCTAGGGTTTTTGCTTCTACGTTTTCGCGTATTACAACTTGTTCCAGGTATGATTCGCACTTATTTCTCTTTCTTTCAATATTTTACTGTAATATGACTGCGTTTTAATCTTTTACATACCACGTTTTACATTATTATGACTGTTTTAAAACGCGTTTTTCATTCTTACGCGTTTTTCTTTCAATCCTTCGCTTTCATCATGGTTATTGTTGTATATTTGTTGGTATTTTTGCTAGTTTATTCAAAACGCGTTTTCTCTTACTGGTTTTCTTTATTTTAAATACATTTATTTATTTCAAAAGTTCGCCTTCACACTAAAACGCGTTTTTGTAAAACTACATTTGTATCATGTTACCTCCATTCGCCCTCATTTAGAGATGCGTTTTTCTCATATACATTCACACGCCTTCTCCATTTTATTAAAGTTTTGCCTTCCATTTCATATACTTCCACACTACCATACATGATGCATATTTCCATTTAAATCTGCCTTATGATGAAAACACGTTTTTCATTCTACCATTTCTAGCAATAAACAATTCATTCCATTTTTCATTTATCCGTCTTTCATGTCGCCTATGCTCATTTCTTTCATTTCATCCATTCGCCATTTCATATATCCATCACTATTTTTCACAAAATAAGAAAATTTCACTTTGTCTCTTATTTCGGGTTTTTAGCCTGAAGATACAATTTCGGGATTTATATTTGAAATAACAATTTTTAAAATTGCCAAGTTCGAAAATTGTTAAATTTCGTAAAAATCCCGATTGCCTTTGAGAAAATTGCCAAAACTCTGAAAAATCCCGAAATTGCAAAAGGCAAAAATTGCTAAAGTGTCAAAAAGTTCCGAAATTGTTCAAGTCACTCAAAAACCCGAATTGCTTTAAAAAGCACAAAAGTTGACCTTTTTGGACGAAATTCCAAATCCAAGTTTTGAGATCTCTTTATCTTGCTGTTTCAAAGAGACAAAATGCCGTTTTCCATTCCACCATTTCATCCATTTCGAATTCATCTTCATTCGCCTTCCATTTTTCTTTCAAGTCCATTTCATTGTTCTAGGGTTTGAGATTCGCCATGTCCACTCACGTTGATGCTGATGATGTGCTGACCTTATGGGATTTTCACCGCAGTCTTGCAGATTCCTGTTCAATGACGGATGAACCAACTTCTCCAGCAGGCAAAAAGATGAAGTATAAGTTCGACAAATATCAAAATGAGATCTCTCCATCTCACGTTGTTTCAAACATCGATGAGATCAAAGATACAGAAATAGGGCATGTTGATATGTCTAATTTTCTTGAAAGGGTTGAGAAATCTACGTCTTCTGATATGCAAAAGTTGCTGAGAAGTCATATCCATCTCGTGGCTTCTTTTCCTGTTGCTGCCCTTGAACCAGAATTCGTCCTTGCATGTGCAGCACGCTTTGATAGACAATCCAGGACAATTAAGGATGATGATGGCAACGTAGTTATCAGACTTGATGCTGAGACAATCAATAGAGTTTTCAGAGTACCTGATGCAACCACTTATTCAGAGATTTCATTAAAGAGTGCTCACAAACATTTTGAGCAGAAAAAGAATGATTGTATTAAACACATCAACTCTAAATGGCTTCTAAAATCACGACCTTGTGCGACCCGTATGCCCAAGTTGTATCGGTCTGATTTTATAGAAGAAGTTAATGACATGATCACTCTTTTGAGCAGAATTGCAGGGTTGAAAGTTTCTAACATGTTTGAAAGCTGGATGTATAAGTTCATAGTTGTCATTAGAAAAGCACAACATCCAATTTTCTGGGGAGAAATAATCAGTGATTGTTTGTGCGAACAGCTTGCACAGGTTCCTACCACTCTGACCTTCTATATGAATTCATATTTGGTCTACATAGCAGCTTCCTTGAGACATTTTCCAGGCTTATCTCCTGAAGGCGACAGATCATTGGTGCCCGTATGGAAATATTATGATCAGCTGACTTTTATTCCAAGTCGAGCGCATTATAGAAGGGTACAAGATGCCTTCTTTGGTTATTTTATGTGTTTGTTTGACAAAGAGTTGGTAAATAACAGGGTGTCAGATGCAGCTTGGAATAAGGTAAATCAATATGGCTGCTTATTCCTTCAATTTCCAACATTCACCTATATGAGAGTTGGCTGCTTTGAAGATCAGCCATATATGCTACCGAGATATCCTACTGATAAGATCATTTTGATGGAGCTAGGAAGGCAGTTGATGTCAGTTCATTCACGTCAAGCTTCACAACATAAATCTGGAATTGGTATTTCTTCACATAATCCATTGGTAATTGGCAGGTATTCTTTGACAACCTCTTCAAGAGCCAAAGCAATGGAAACTGAACTTCAGGAGATAACTTTGAAGAGATTCCAAGCTAGAGTAGATTTTGATTACAGGAGGATGAAGGATAAAATAAAAAGAGTCTTCACTCATGTTCACCGCATCGAAGACATTTGGGCAGACCTTCGGACAGAAAGGGATGTATATAAAATGGATTATTGCAGGCTCACTTTGGAGCAAATCATTGATTTGAATCTAACTTTAATTCCAGAAGGAGTAATTGATGATAAGCAGATTTTGGATCCTGAGTACGAAGAACAGGGAGTTGCTAATGCTCCCATTCCTGCGATTCAATGGTCTCAGAGGGAATCCGTCTCTATCTTTGATAGATTCCAATCAGTCTTGGCGAACACCAATTTTTGGCTCAAAAGCATAGGTGTCAAGACCATCAAAATCAGAGTTAGAGCTGAAGATGACCCAGCTGGTCCTAGAGGATTGAAATCAGAAATTAGGGAACAATCTAAGGAAGGAGCTTCCTCTTCAAGTACCAGAATCAAACTGAAAGTAAGCAGAGCTCCTGAACAACCATTGGATAGTGAAACATTAAAGGGTAAGGAAGTCAATGAAATGCAGATTCAGGTATTAGATCAGCATGAAGAAAACGAGGTTCATGAGACCTCTACTATCCTAAGTGAGATAACTCCTCACATTGAGGCTCCAATACCAGAATCAGCTATATCTCCTTTGTCTCCTATCGACAGTGATGTTGATTCCTTCTCTACCGTTTTTGTTCCTTCTATTCCACCACAAGAGACTTGTAATCAGCCTTCATCTGTAACAAATGCTCTCACGATGAACTTGCCTAGTAATTTCAAGAGTATTTTTGATATCAATCCAATCTTTTCAGCTATGTCAGAAACAACTCTTCCAGAAATTGATACGTCCGTCACCTTCAAGAATTTCTATTGTATCTCAAACTGAGGCTACTTCTACTGAAACCGCAGTTGCCATTTCAGATGTGACAACCTTGGATCTTCCTCCATGGCTAAATTCAATTGCTCCTAAGAGAAAGAAACAGGCTGTGTCTCCTGATATTTTTGATTTCCGAAAATTGAAGAAACAAAAACCAGTGATTGCAAAGAAAGCCAAAACAGTCTCACAGGTTTTTGTTGACAGCAACAGGATGAAATATGCTGAGATTGCAGAGCCCTTGGTTGATAAACCGCATGAAGAGATGCAGGTATCTGACTACAGGTTCACGAGGGTGGAATTGGGTAAGCAGACTCACGCTAATATGATGCAGGATGCTCAGAGTTCAGTGACAATTCTGACACAAAGCTATAACGAACTCTTAGCTAAAAAGGAAAAGCTCAAAGAAGACAATGCTCAGCTGGTTGCAGTCATTCAGAGGATTACAGGATCATCAGAAGCAGTTGATTCTCTATCTACAGCTCCTCCAAATGAATCAGTTAGACAGTTAGAAAGAATTGCGCAAAAGGCTAAGGCAATTGATTCATGGATAACTCAGCTAATTGAGCAAAGTATTCCAATGATTGAGAAGATGTTGCAAGTTTTCAAGAATGTAAGGATAGCAAGGATAAAGTTGAATCAAACTTTAGAAGCCTTCAAGCAAAGTTTAGAAACGCTTGAAAAAGATTTGAAGATCTGGAGTGAGATAAATCAAGTTGATTTATTAATCTTATGCAGCAATTTGGTTTTGCCAAACAGAGAAAAGTACATAGAATTTGAGGAACTCATGACAAATAGATCATTGGTCATTCAAGATCTTATCAAAGATATCCAGGCCACTTTAGAAATGAATGACGAAGTTCAGCAGGATATTCTTTCAAATTTTGAAAAGATCTCATGTACCGTTTTGAATCAAGAAGATGAGTTACTTGAAGCTGATTCAGTTACTTCAGATATGGCAGCCAATCTTCGTCAACAAATGGAATCAGAGCAATTTTCTATGGATTCGATTCAAAAGCTTATCAATCATCAAACAATCCTTGAGAAAATGCAAACTTCTTATGAAGAGCATAGATTGGCAACTATTAGATACTTTGATGTAATTCTGAAGACAGTTGCAGTGGCCAAGAATACATTGGGTCCAGATCCGGATGAGTTGAAGACCATCATCAGCAAATTCTTATCTTTCAAAGATAGGAATAAATAAATTAAGTTTTAGATTGTTTTATGTAATTTTACTTTCGACAATATATATGTAAAAACAAATTTTGCAATTGCAAGTGTCTTTTCCTTGCAATTTTCGAAAATGTAATTACATGTAAAATCTTACAAGACAAATCACAATTTGGATTGTAATTTTGAATAAGTCAATCGCAATTAGTTATCGGTTGAGAGATTTTCTCAAGTTTGTTGAGATCCTCCCACCTTTTTCTCCAGACCTTCTCCTATAAATACTTGAGGGGTCTATTGTAATTTTTATCTTTTTAGCAAGCAAGAAAACTCTGCAGAATTTTATACTCATAAAGTCTTTGAGCTTTATAGTGAAATATTGTAAACTTTCAAGTGATATCAAAAAGCTGAAATTTCAGTCTTTGAGCTGAATTCTTGTTTTGTATCTCAAATGTTCTTATGTCATTTTAGATCAATATCATTTTGTGATTACTTGAAGATTGTTGAAAGTTGCTGAAGAGAGATTCAATTTAAAAATCTGCAGTCTTTGTGCTGTAAATCTGAGAATTGAATTCTTAGTTAGTGTTAGAAATAGAGAAGAATTATAAGTCTTTACGCTCATAGTATTTCTCATTTAGAATAGTTGAAAGCATACATTATAATTTCAGTCTTTGAGCTGTTTTATCTTGTATATTTCCATAAAGTAATCGTTCTGAAAAAAGGTTGATAGGATTTCATTCTTTAAGACTTTGTGCTTATCGAATTGTTTTCCCGTCCCGAAGGAAATAACGGAAGTCTTTGCGCTTTCAGGAAACTTTATTTCCTTTCTCTTAATTTCACTGTATAGCTGTTGTAACAAGTTTTAGTAACATTTACTGTGTCTTTTCTGTGAAGAGAGAAGAACGTAATCTTTCCTGAAACAAGAGGAACGATTGCTGTCCTACCCTTAATTTTATTTAGTTAAAGGGGGAGCCTTCCCTTAATTAGGAGAGTTTAACTCACGTGCTGTGGTTGAAATCTCAATTTTGTACGCTTTCACGAGAATACAAAATTTCCAACCAACACAATAGTTGATTCTTGAAGTCAAAGAATCTTCTCAAAAAATCCTAAGCCTATTTGTTTTCCCAAATCTAAAATGTGTGAAACTTCTTGATGAGGTGCAACACTCTTGCTCCATTGCTAACCTCATAAACTAACCTTAATTTTCCAAGGATTTCTACCCATCTTTAGTCATATGTAAATGTGGATGTCGTCGAACACCAAAGAGTAGTCAAGACTTTCCAATTCATCTTGTCCTAGGCTTGTTGCCACTTAGAATCATATTAATCATGTTGTTTGATCTATTATCCTACTATGTCCAAACCTTGGCTTTTCATGTTAATAATTGGCCTTGACCAAAACCCGAGAATTCAAGAGCCATAATTTTACACATCTTTGTAGTTTTGGAATGCATGTGGCTCTTAGGCTCTTGATGGTACACATACTCTACTGTAGATTTGATTGCCACTTCTAAGACGAATGGGTTGGGAGATAGATGGTAACAAACAACAAAATTGACATCACATAATGAATAAATGCAACTTGAGTGAAGAAAATTAGACTCCTACTTGTTGTGCATTAGAATCATCATCATCAAGTTATTACTCAAACCTAAAGATTTTCTTCATTTTCACAATCCACCTAGTAATTTGTTGGATTCATCAATTATTAATCTTTGTGCCTAAAGCTTGATTCTCAAATTTTATGGGCATCACTAATGCTTGGGTTCTTAATAGGTTAGAGACACCACTATTGTTTTGGCTATCAAACAAAGTAAGTTGAAATCTTAACATCAAAAATTTGAACTTGCGAGGAAGGAAAAGACATTTTTGAGGAATTTTAGGACTATGTTAAATGACATTAAATATTGTCTAACCCTTAAAATATCAGCATTTTGAAAATGTATGCCCAATCTCAATGACAAATCTTCGAAAAATAATATCTTCTTTCTTATTTCACTTTTGAAATCTCAATCAAATTGAGGAAAGGATGCTGTAAGGGACCTATATACTAACCATTAGGTCATGACTTGTCCTTAAAATAACACATGAATGACAATGCTTAGTAACAATATATTTCCTATATTTGAATCCAAAAGGAAACATCAAATAACCAAAAAGCTACTTGAAGAATCTTAAGACAAGAACCTTTCGACCCTACTAAAATAAGTTGAACAGCTTTTTCATTGCAGAAGCGCAAATGGGAGGTATCGTTATCAAAATTATTTTCATTCCTGTTTTTTGAACAAAACTTATGTGGAAGGGACTTTTACATTCACTTACAATAAGTTAGTTATGTTCTCCTTATGTTGTGGAAGTTTTCTCATTACCCACAACATTCTACATAGTGTTGATGTGTCTAATGTACTATTGGACCATGTCGTACTCCTACTATCCAGTACAATTTTGTCACAAGTCACAAACCCACACACACACACCATACACTTGTTAGATGAGAGCCCATGCTCTTGCTCCAAGTTTGAGACTGGATCAATGAGGTAGACAAGATCATTTGAAGCCTCTTTGCTTTGCTTGCACATTCACCTATATTGACAAACTTTACTGGCCTCCCTTTCTCTCTTGTCTCGAGAATCCTCCCTTCTGCCTTCATGTTTATGCTAAAAAATGCTCTCAAATATTTCCTAATATTGTATCCTTATCCCTTACCTTCTCTCTCACCCATTGAAATTCGTCAAGCTTTCATTTCAACTCAAATAATTGCTAATGCATCCCAATTAATTTGCCTCATGTAATCCACAACTTCAAACTACTCCAAATGAATGCATCTACTCAATGAGTTTGCATCTATGTAGTTTATGCACTTGAGAAAGCAGCGCAGCAACCAAGCCACTTCAACATTTTTAAGCTCTAACACATGCTCCAATACAATGCAAAAAACTTAAAACAAGTAAAATTAAATACTTATCACATTAACGTGGAATGAATATATACAATGCAAAAAGTTACTAGAGCCCAATGGGTAAGTGGATCTATAGTTGGAAAACTCAAAAGCCCAAAATTTTGACTCGAACTCAGGGCTCAACAAAACTCGGGAAAAAAAAAATACATCTACAGACACATAAGTCTATTTTGATCATCAATTTGTCATAATTCAAAGATAACATATATCATATGACAATCAAACCAATAAAGTATGCCTTCACTTCAGGACTTGCAGACATAATTACAGGACTTGGCAAGTTCTTTACAATACCCAGTGAGTAAATGCCAGTGACTCAATGAAATTTCATTTTGGACTCAGGAGTCACACTGAATCTAGGCAATTCCATGCAAGTTTTCTAACTGAGGGTGGACACATACGGCATCTAACTACCAAAATTATCTAAGAGATAAGCATTTATACAAACATCCATGGAACCTTCTCATACAAATCCACAATCAACCTTTTCAAATCTCTTACAATAGCTTTTAAGTCCTTAGATAGATATGTTGCCTCAAGAGTGCATTTTCAGGCTACAGACCTTAGCCTTTGCAACAGTTAATTTGACTTAGGGAGCTAAATGATGCATAAAGAGTGAGATAGTATAATCTTGTTGCAAAGTCCAAATAATAGTGACCCAATGGACAATTCAAACAAAACACCTAGAGAAGAATCTCTTAGATCTATATTTAGATTTTAATTTTAGTTTTTTTCACAAAATAATAGGTCCATGCCTTGCCAACAAATAAGCATGGTCTTTTGCTTAGTACTATGAAGAAAAGGATTTTTTCAGGTTATTATACACTACTAGGAAATGATACTGAAATAAAAGATAGGGTTCAGTTCTTACTCATTTTCCTAATTGTACCTATTCCCTAAGAAATTTTGCAAGCAAATTTCTTTTGTCCTTATTCAATTTGCAAATGGCGCATTTTTTAGATTGCATCACTCAAAATATTCCTCTATTTTTTCTTTGGAGTTAATTGCAAGTATGGTTTGGTTCTCCGGACAAACTTTTGTATTTCTTCTGAGCCTTTGCCTTTATTTCTTAATATCATATCCCATGACAGAGGCAGATCATGTTAAGAACAATATAAGATCATCCATAAAGAGGCATCAACACTGGACTTTCGAACTCAATGGAGCTTGGATCAAGATACTATTACAGCCAATGACTACAATGTACAGTTAAGATGGTTAGAAATACCAAAAGCACCCATATGGTATTGGAAACATTGTCAATCTCGGCTTTATTATTCACAATATGTTAAATTATAGTCTACTAAGTTGCAAGTGTCTAGAAGATGCAAAGTTTTAGTCTGAAATGCTAACTTCAAAGGGAGCTCCAATGAAACTATCTCCAAAAAATCAAGATGAATGACTGCAGCAAAATCCCAGAGACTATTTAACATTTACATTACAACATGAGACATCACACACTAACACAATTAAAAATACACATACATTAGAAACATTGAAATATTAAAACAACTCCAATGTCCAAACCAGGTTTGCACATTATGAGGAAAGTACCTGAGTCACAGTTGAAGTAAGTACACGCTCCAGATCACCAATCTCTTTTTGCAACCATTTGTCTCGAGCAGCTTTGCTTGAAAATTGTGTTGCCCGGCCTTGTTTTTGGTACAAAATACTTAGTTGCTTCTCCCGTTCCATGATGCTAAAAAAATGAAAAGAACTTCCTATTAACAACCCATTTTAGACAGGAAACAAAAAAGGATCATTAACGTTTAATACAGACAAAAAATTTCGAAATGCCTAACAATTCCTAGATGTCTTCCAGCCATTTCCATCATTCTTTAAGAGGTCATATATTTTCCTGAACTATAATTTTCCTCCACGCAATCCTAAGAGTCATATTTTCATAAACTAAAATAATATTGAATTTGTTAAAATATTTGCAAATTATAAAATTGTCCATTTATAAATTTGGCCCGCAAAGAAAGAACAGCAACTTCATGGAGGAGATTGTGCATCACCACTCCATGACTATAAGCGAATGTACACTAATTCCAAAGAGAAGACAGCCTTTCAATAAATGCACAAGTATCATAAAGTAGTCAAAAGAGTCTTCAAACAGTGGAAAACAGCCCAAAGAAAATATGCAAACAAATAAACATTCCATTGTTTGCTTCAACTGGAGCAAATGGAGCCATGTGGCACAGGAATGTTGGTATATCTGTCTGTATTCATATTTTGGAATGAATAACCATTTTGTGGCCTTGCATTAAAAAAAGCAATCCATCACTAACAATCTCATGTAGTAAGTTATCCTCACCACTCTCCAAACCAAAGAAAAACTGTGCAAAGAATACAAAGAAAAAACAATACAAGTTGTAAAGACCACTTTTCAAATCACAATGATTTTCAAGGAAAGAAGAAGAATATGTTGTCCAAATGCATCAGCAAGATCTATTGCACTTAATGCAACATGAGTGGGCATTGACATTCAGAATGTTGGAAGCTTTATCCTCAAACTTGCCCAAAGATTTGTGTGTGCCATACCAAGAAGGAAGATGTAATGTCTCCTTTTCAAAAATGGGATTATAATAATAATAATAAATTAATTTTAAAATATCAAAAAATATAATATAATTATAAAATATAAAATTAAGTCAAAAGTCAAGGTGCATGTGAAGAATCATGACTGTTGAAGGAAAAAGAAATATACGACACACCAAACAAGGAGAAGTAACCACCATATGAAGGGAATACATCTTTTCTTATCCGATTATTACTACTTTGACTACACTTCATTTTACTCGAGGACAATACCCCTCATGGCAGGAATTGAAGGACAGATACCCACAATTTCTCAAGAGTGATTTCACATGGAAATCACCATTGTGCTAAGTTGACTGATCTTCTAGTAAACATTAATAAAAATTCAAGTTAATAAAATTTGTTGTTTATCAGCAAATCTGATTGCTATCATTAAAAGAGATATTTAATTATGCGAATTCAAATAATCAACAAAAATAACAATAGGAAAATGTATAGTTCCCAACATATATTTTATTGTATAGAAATTAAAAATTAAACTTGATTGGATATTAAAAAATATTCCCTCCAAGATATAAAAATTCAAATGGGAGATTCCAAAAGGTATCAAAGCTGGATCTTGTCAACCTGTGAGTCTTCTTTCTTATGCAATTTAGTAATAGAACCAGCAAATATTATAGAAGAGAACTTATTTCGTTTAATGACAAAAGAAGTGAATATGACAGATAGTGAGAGAAAAACTCTTTAAAGGAAAGTTCTTGCTTCCAGAAATCAGAGAAAAAAAGATGTTCATGTGATACAAAGCTCAATACAAGATGATATTCGCACCATGTATGCATATTATAAAAATCTTCTCACCAAAATCCAAAAGGCCATGTCTTCACAAATTTCATGAGTATAAAGGGTGTAAAAAATCTTCACAAATTTCATGAGCATAAAGGGTGTAAAAAAAATTAACTAAAATTCTGCCAACCCTCCTAAAATATCACAAAATGCACAACCTAAGACATGTTCTTGGCACAATTTCTCTGCCAATGACTATGACTAGGGCTCTTATCATACCTAATAGAAACTCATCAAGTGTATTATGCACTCCACAAATTCAAGCTCTGACAGGAGGTTGGAGTATTACTACTAGGAATAGCATTATGATTGATGTTTTCAAGTCAAATAATGCACAAGTTCCAACTCAATTGCAATGTGCTCCCTCTGCAACTATACATTCCTTTTCTTACTGTTGGCTTGTCGGTAAGTTTAAAATAATGGATGGGGATCATTGTTTATCAAAAGGGCAACACCAAGTGTCCAATTCTATATCAACATCTTCTATGGGCAAGTCTTCTGCCAGGGCTAATCATTATAATATCAAATCTCAGCAATTTGTTGATCCTCAAAAACAAGTGGGACCTAACAAGGAATGGACACTAAAATCAACAAATCAAATTGCAAGCATTAGTCCTAGAATAATAGACACATCAACTATTAACACTAGTGTTTCTGAAGTCAGCATATTACCTTCTCCACCATCAAATTGTGTAAAGATTGATTGCATAAAAAGATAAAAGAGATGAATGTTCTCAACATGTTATCATGCCAAATTATCTTCAAGTTCCTAAAATTGAGTGTATAGGTCTTAGTTTCGGATTGGGGATTGGGAATTACAAATTTCGAAAATCAATTTGGGATCCCGATATCTTCAAAAAGATTCAATCAAGAAGAAATTCTAAGAGTATCTTAGTATGTGACTGCTTGAGGGCAAGCAATCATGGGAAGGGTAGATTATAATGTTGTTGGAAATATTATCATTGATGTCAAAGGTGTATAGATGATTGTTGAATTATTGTCATTAATGTCAAAAGGTTGTCAATGGCTAAATTATTAGAGGTTTGACCGTGCCAAATGTTGATGTATAGCCGCGAGCTTCATACTTCCAGCGGCGATAAGCAATAAATTCATATAGCCATTGGCTCTTCATTTATTGGAGATGATTTATTTACATGGCGGTTCACCGCACTACTGCTAGTCAACCAACAGGCTCCTGTGGCATGGCGGTATACTGCACTACCGCCAATAAGTAACAAGGCTCTTGCGGTATGGCGGTACACCGCGCTACCGCCAAGCAATAAGAAGGCTCTTGCGGTATGGCGGTACACTGCGCTACCGTCAGGCAATAAGAAGGCTCTCGCGGTATGGTGATACACCTCGCTACCACACCTCTCTCACAATCATCCAACGATACAACGGTACAAGCATGAAAGTTTGTCAAGGCCGACATCATCTAAAAGGATCGTCATCTTTTGTTATGTCACACCCCTTCATTTGAGGCCGACTTTGTATCTTGAAGGGACGTGTTTATTGGAAGACAACCTCATCGATTTGTATATAATAGAGGTGTTGTTCAGTTCATTCCATTGAAGAGATAAGTGTGAATTCATCTACAACAGGAGTTCGATATTGGAGTTCAATATTATAGAGATCGATATCATTCAAGAAGTTCGATATTATTGTTTGAGATTGCATCAAGTGTGGTGCTGATTGATTCAGCCTTGTATTTGGCCTCATTGTAAAAGCGAATTGCTATCCATTATTCAATATATAAGAGATATATTGTTGCTAGGTTTTTCTCCCTCAAGTTGGAGGGTTTTCCTAGGGTATATGCTATGTCAAATTGTTTAAAATTGTTCTATATCTGCTTATTTAATTTTTGATCCTAAAACTAGCATGGTATCAGAGCAGGTTTAAGCAAGATCGTGATCAGATTTATATAAGCAGCACTATCTTTCTCCATTATTCTCATATTTGTGTGTCTATCTTAACTACGAAAAATGGTTAACGGTCTCAAGGTTGAAGATAGACTCGATGGTATCTCTAACTTCAACTCTTGGAAGTTTAGAGTTCTCATTGCATGGAAGAAAATGACATTCTCAAGTTCGTGGAGAAAGAGGTACCCAAACTTTCCAATGAGACTAAGCAGACACAATGGAGGAAGAATGGCACAAAGGCCAAGAAGATATTAATTGATTTTGTGAAGGATCAGCTTGTGCCTATTATATCCAAGTTGAAGTCAGCTAGAGAGATTTTCCAGACCTTGGAGGGACTATATGAGATCAATAATACAAGCAGAGCTCTTGCATTAAGGCAACAGCTTCATCACATCAAGATGGAAAAAGGAGATTCAGTCATCTCTTTCCTCATGAAGATCACTGAGTTGAGAGATCAGCTTTGTGCCATTGGTAATATGGTTGATGATAAAGACTTAGTCATGTTGGAAATTAACAGTCTTCCTCAATCTTGGGAGCCATTTTTCCAAGGTATCAGTGGAAGATCGAAGCTACCAAAGTTTGATCGCCTTAGAGCAGATTGTATTCAAGAGGAATCAAGATTGGCAGCAAGAGGTAATGGACGAATTTCTAACAATGAAGACAATCATGTACTTGCTGCTCAAACATCAAAAGAAAGGAAAAGAAGGAAGGAAAGGCAATTTCAAGATGAATAGAGACAGAAGATCGGATGTTGCTCATGAATCTAAGAAGAAGGATCTCTCCCATATACAGTGCTTCAGATGTGACAATTTTGGTCACTATGCGAGAGATTGTGCAACAAGACCAAAGCAACATGCCTCTACTACAAATGTGGGTGATGTCTCTCCTCATAAGGACTCAAGAGATAATTCAAGTGGAGTTCTATTTATCTCAGCCCTATCAAGCAATGTTCCAACCGACAGTAGCACATGGTTGATTGATAGTGCCGCTTCTCGACACATTACCAGATTTAGAGAGCATCTTTCAGATTTCGTGGAGAGTGATACCAACATTCAAGTAATAATTGGAGATGAAGCATCCTATTCAATGAAAGGTGTTGGAGCCTCCTCTCTTCACCTAGATTTCGGCATCTCTCTTCATTTAAGCGATGTGTTGTTTGTACCAGGTATCCGGAGGAACCTTGTATCAATTTCAGCTTTGGAGGACAAAGGATATCAAGTTGCAGTTTCCAAAGGAAAAGTTCTTGCTTGGCCGAAGAACTCTAGCATCAAGACAGCTTGAGTGATTGGTGTTCAGCAAGAGAGTCTTTATAGACTTTCCATGTGTCCAATGCAGGCATTGCTGCATGATTCCACCAATTCAAGCGAGCTTTAGGATAGAAGACTTGCTCATCTCCATTTCAGAGCTCTCCCATCCATGGAGAAGATGGTCACTGGCCTTCCGAAACTCAGTCAAGAGCATTATGGTACTTGTCGAGGATGCGCATTGGGTGAGAATACTAAAGGTCCTTTTCATAGTAGTGAAAGTAGATCAAAATGTATTCTAGATCTTATTCATTCTGATTTGTGTGGTCCAATGTCTGTTGCATTGTTGAGTGGTTTTTGGTATTACGTAATTTTTATTGATGACTACTCTAGAAAGACTTGGATTTATTTCTTAAAGACTAAAGAATCTGAAGAAGTACTTGAGAAATTCAAAGAATTTAAGGCTCAAGTAGAGAACTTGTCCGGGAAGAGGATCAAAGTTCTAAGATCTAATAATGGAGGAGAATACATCTATGCAAGCTTCTGTAACTTTTGTATTGAGGTAGGGATTAAGAGGGAGTTTTGTGTTCCTTACAATCCATAGCAAAACGGACTTGCAGAAAGGAAGAATAGATCCATTCTTGAGGCAGCGACAGCTATGATCCATGATCAAGACTTGCAAACCTTCCTTTGGGCAGAAGCATCTAGAACTGCAGTGTTTGTTCAGAATCGGAGCCCTCGTCATATTTTGGAGAATATGACTCCTAAAGAAGCCTTCACAGGCGTGAAGCCTGAAGTTAGTCACTTGAGAATCTTTGGTTGTCCTGTTTATATTCATGTACCTAAAGATAAGATATCTAAGTTAGAACCATCTGGCAAGAGAGGAATATTTATGGGTTACAATGAATCTTCAAAAGCCTACAAGATTTACATTCTAGGTCAGAAACAGGTAGAGATCAGCAGGGATGTCACTTTTGAAGAAGATGTTGCATTCAAAAGATCTAAAGGTTCATACATGGAGATAGATAATGAAGACTGGGAGACTCCTCAGGACATGGACATTCATTATTCTCCTGAGATTCAAAGTGAGTCTACTAAACCAAAAGAGGATGGTGATCGAGTTGAGCCTTTGGAACCAACTGATGGGCCAAGAGACATTGTCCTAGGTCGAAAGACACCTCTATGGGCTAGGCAAACAATGCAGGAGGCAGAAAAGTTTGCAGCTCCTAAAGGGACATTTAGAGAAAGAAAAAGACCACAGAAGTTTCCAAGCTATGTTGCATTAATGAGTCATATCATTGAATCCCAGCCTTCTAGTATTGAGGAAGCATCAAGTCAGCAAGTATGGAGAGATGCTATGGCTGAAGAATATCAATCTATCATTAAGAATGATGTTTGGGATATTGTACCAAGACCTGAAGGGAAACTAGTTGTATCTTCTAAATGGCTTTTCAAGATCAAGCATACGGTTGATGGACGCATTGAGAAGTACAAAGCTAGATTTGTGGCTACAGGATTCTCTCAAAAAGACGGAATAGATTATGAAGAAACCTTTGCTCCAGTTGCTCGTTATACATCCATCAGGACTATTATTGCTATTGCAGCAGCTAAGGGATGGAAGTTACATCAAATGGATGTAAAGACAACCTTCCTTAATGGTGTAATTGAAGAATAAGTATACATTGAGCAACCCGATGGCTTTGAGATTCATGGGAAGGAGTCTCATGTCTGTAAATTGAAGAAGGCTTTGTATGGCCTTAAGCAGGCTCCTTGTGCTTGGTAGGAGAGGATTGATCGATACTTGATGAGCTTGGGCTTCTCCAAGAATGATGTTGATTCAAATCTTTACTTCAAGGTAATTGATGGTGAGGCATTAATCTTGGTTCTCTATGTTGATGATCTACTTCTTACAGGAGCAGAATGTCTCATTATCAAATGCAACGAGGAGTTAGCTTCTGAATTTGAGATGAAGGATCTAGGATATATGCGTTACTTCCTAGGATTGGAAGTGTGGAAGAGACCCAATGAGATCATTCTGAGTCAAGGGAAGTATACTATAGACATCTTGAAGAGATTTGGTATGATGGATTGCAAATCCATGTCTATACCGATGGAAACCAATTTGAAGAAGTTAAGTGATTTTGCAGCTAGTTCAGATCTGGTGGATCCCACTATGTTCAGGCAGCTGATTGGATTGTTGATGTATCTACTCAATACTAGACCAGATATTTGCTATGCAGTGAATGCACTTAGTTAGTTCATGTGTGAACCAAGGAAAATTCATCTAGTTGCAGCTAAGCATATATTGAGATACTTGCGTGGCACAATTGGATATGACTTGAAATATACTTCCAATGTAGACCTAAAGCTGCAAGGATATTCTGATTTTGATTGGGCAAGGAGTGTGGTTGATCGGAAGAGCACCTCTAGATGTTGCTTTAGTTTGGGGTCTGCGATGATTTCTTGGTGTAGCAGGAAGCAGTCTTTAGTGGCACTAAGCACTATAGATGTAGAGTATATTGCAGCATGTGTAGCAGCTTGAGAAGCAATGTGGCTTCGGAAGCTCCTTGCAAGATTGTTTGGATAATCATTGGAGTCGACTGTTATTCATTGTGATAATCAATGTTGTGTGAAGCTATCTGTCAATCTTGTGTTTCATGACAGAACAAAACATGTTGAGATCAAATACCACTACATCAGAGCTATGGTATTGAGGAAAGCTATTCAGTTGAGATACATTTGCACTGATGAGCAAACGGTTGATATTCTCACCAAGCCTCTCTCCAGAGTGAAGTTTGTGCATTTTCGAGACAAGCTTGGAGTTGTGGAGAATGAAGCCCTTGCTGAGAGGGAGTCTCAACATCAATGATCTTCTGTGATTTGCTATAATGCATCTTTCTCTGTGATAGAGAAGTTTGAGGTGTAAGCCCTTGTTAATGCATCTTTCTCTGTGATAGAGAAATTTGAGGTGTAAGCCCTTGTTTCCACCCTTTGGGAGTAGCCATGGTGGATGTCATGTTGAGAGAGACCCCATGACAACATCACATTGAGAGACTTTGTGATCATTCCCTTGTACTTGTGTTTATCCACCCTCTGGGAGTAGCCATGGTGGACGTCGTGTTGAGATGACATCACGTTGAGTGACTCCGTGATGGGCACTTGTGCACATGTTCTTTTCCATACATGGGAGTAGCCATGATGGACGATATCACGTTGAGTGGCTCTGTGATGAACTCTTTCCACATATAGGTGTAGCCATTGTGGGTGTCATGTTGATAGACTTCATGACCTTGGATATCTAGAAGTATTCCTCCCTAGCTAAGAGGGAGTGTTGATGTATAGCCGCGGGCATCATACTTCCAGCGGCAATAAGCAATAAATTCATATAGTCGTTGGCTATTCATTTATTGGAGATGATTTATTTACATGGCAGTTCACCACACTACCACTAGTCAACCAACAGGCTCTCGCGGCATGGCGGTATACCGCACTGCCACCAGTAAGTAACAAGGCTCTCACGGTATGGCGGTACACCACGCTACCGCCAGGCAATAAGAAGGCTCTCCCGATATGGCAGTACATCGCACTACCACCAGGCAGTAAGAAGGCTCTTGCGGTATGGCAGTACACCACGCTACCGCTAGGCAGTAAGAAGGCTCTCGCGGTATGGTGGTACACCACGCTACCGCACCTCTCTCACAATCATCCAACGGTACAACGGTACAAGCATGAAAGTTTGTCAAGGCCGACATCATCTAAAAGGATCGTCATCTTTTGTAAGTCACACCCCTTCATTTGAGGCCGACTTTGTATCTTGAAGGGACATGTTTAGTGGAAGACCTCCTCATTCATTTGTATATAATAGAGGTGTTGTTCAGTTCATTCCATTGAAGAGATAAGTGCGAATTCATCTACAACAGGAGTTCGATATTGGAGTTCAATATTATAGAGATCAATATCATTCAAGAAGCGTGATATTATTGTTTGAGATTGCATCAAGTGTGGTGCTGATTGATTCGGCCTTCTATTTGGCCTCATTGTAAAAGCGAATTGCTTTTCATTATTCAATAAATAAGAGATATATTGTTGCTGGGTTTTTCTCCCTCAAGTTGGAGGGTTTTCTCAAGGTATATGTTGTGTCAAATTGTTTAAAATTGTTCTATATCTGCTTATTTAATTTCTGATCCTAAAACTAACACCAAATTTATGGCACAATTATTCAGATATCGTTGAGCAAGGAGGAGATAATTAATCGGCAAAATGATAGTTTATTTTCTACATGGGCCGATTAATGTCCAGCCCCTTTGGAGGAGTTTTAAAAATGCAAAATAAAATTATAAAAAATTGGGACAATGGTGATGTTTAAATTAAAAATAAACTAATGAATTTTATCTTTATTTTGTGGAGCTCCCAAAGTGGGATGACCTCCGTAGAATGGTGCACCCACCTTTGGGAAAAGAAAATAAAATAAATAAAAATTATTAAATGATAAGTGGCCTGAACACACTCCCCCCTCCCCACCCCCCCTTGGAGAGTCACCTCTCTTGGATGAAGAGGCATGTGGGAAAGTACAAATAGAGGATTGTGAGAGAGGTAAAAGCAATCAATCACAAGGAATATTATTCACATGAAGAGCAGAAATAGAAAGATATTTGAGCAGATTTATGAAAGATATGTGAGCAGATTTATGAAGCTCTTTAGCATAAATTTTGTAAGAAGAGAAGAGAAATAAAAGGAAAATTATTGCAGATTTGTGAGCAGACATTAAGCCATAAATAATTGTGGAAGTAGTGCATTATTGTGATCGGATTTGCAAGTGAATTCATTGCAATATCTAAATCAGATTTGTGATCAGAGTTGCAAAGAAAAGCATATCAGCATTTAGATCTAGTGAAAACATATCATCCATTGAAGAATTTGAAGGTTGGTTCCTATCAAAGAAGAGATAGGTGTCTCTTGCTGGTTTGGTGCTCAGTTGTGGGGATTGGAGTCTCCGATGGATCGGTGCTAAAGTCGTAGAGACCGTCAATGTATGTTTTCAAACTACAATTTCTATTCTTTTATTTTTTCTAATGTTACAATTTGCTGATTTTGTAAAATTTTGATATTTAGATGTCAAAACCATTGGTTAGGGTCTACAATTAGTGGATGGGGATCAAATCCTCATGGGGTATCCATACAAGGCTATGGATAAGGCCAACAAGGCGATTTAGAATTTATATGCATAGAATAAGACCAAACATGAATCCATATGGCATATTATTGATTGGAGGTGGAACCAACAACTCCACCAAAATATTCATGTTGTTGTCTACTATTTGAACCCCAAGTTTTTTCTCCTCCCCTTTTCTCAAAGCAGATGCAGAGATTATGTTTATCTTGGGTTGATGATGAGAACCTTCAAGACTTCATACTTGATGTAATGTCCCCTTCTCAGCACAAGTCCTTTTTGGTGACAATTAGCCTATTTCGGAGACTTGTAGGCTAGTCGAAGGAAAAATTATGGTTTCCTATTTTCAAGGAGGTATCTTTCTGAGTTTTCAGGGGATGCTTGCAAGAGTTTGTCAGTATGTCTTTTGGGTCTTTCTAGGTTTTCGAAGAGCTTCAGGGGGTGTCACATGCATTTTGACGAGTGACCATTTCCAGACTTACAATTTTTAGTAAAGTTACGACGGCTACCTAGAATGTGATCAAAAGGAGCTTGGAGTCACTATTTTTAGCAATATGCTATTTTTAGAAAGTGCTATTTTTGGCAATGTGGTTTGGCAGCAATTCAACACTCAGTTACTATTTCTGCCAGTACAATCTTGGCAAAGGCTTCTCCAGCTTTCTTGGAGTCAAAAAAGGAAAGTCGATAACTAAAGTTATATTATTTGATATTTCTAGTGTGCTTTTTGGCCCCCATGCCTAGGCTCATTGACTTAAGTTGTTTTTAACTTGTGGTTCTTTTTGGACGTTTAAGTTGGATAAATTATTGCATTTCATAAAGTTTAATTTTGCAAGAGAAGTCGGGCGCCCAAAGTCTAAGTCAAGTTGAAATTAAAAGATTATTTTAATCCTTCTCTTGTGGGCATCCCTTTTGGAGGGAATGAAGAATTTTAATTTTTGGGGATTGAAGGTTATAAATAGAACCCCTCTCCCTCTCATTTGGTATCCATTATTCTCTCATAACAAAGTGTTGCCAAAATATTTTCAAACTCTTGCTTTGAGGTTGAGACGCCCCCTAGTTCCTCTTCAGTTTTTAGTTTGGAAGAAAACTCCTAGCTGATCAGTGACTGCTTCTTCACTTAGAGATTGCAGATTGGGCTTCATTGGTGATGGCTTATTTTGTGTTTTCAGTTTGGTGTGGATTTGATGTTTTCTAGAGACTTTTTGGTGTGTTCATTTGCTATTTTGGAGCTTTTTGGAGTGCTCTTTCAATCTACTACTGACCCACATTTATGATCGTACCGATGCGAAGACTTGGCAGAATTTTGTGGGAATTGGCTTGTTTTGTCCCTTGCATTTGGGCACCCCTTTGCCTAGATCTCAGATTTTTAGAGAGAGAACTTGATTTTTGATGCTGTTCGCCCTTCTTAGGGGGTCGTACTTCCTTAGGATTGGTGCATCATTTTGCATGGCAATCATTTGCAGAACTTTTGGTGTTGGCTTGCTATTGGATGTTTGACACCTAGCTCCTAGGCATCATTTGCCACTGATTTGAGGTCTTTAATAGTTGTGGTTGAGGAGTTACGAGCATTTGAAGGTTGTTGGTTGGAGTTTGTGCACGCTTTATTAGAATATCAGACTACTGCTCCTTCATATCAGACCTGGTAATTTCAGTATTTTATCATATTATCATGATGCCTAGTCATTGTAATATCATTGAGATGATTTCCTAACACTTGGGCTTCATTTTGGTTTGGTTCTCTCATATTGTACTAAATCTAACACCATATTGTAACACTCAGAGTTGTGGTTGAGGAGTTACTAGCATTGGAAGGTTGTTGGTTGGAGTTCGTGCACACTGTATTAGAATATCAGACTGCTGCTCCTTCATATCAGACCTGGTAATTTCAGTATTTTATCATATTATCATGATGCCTAGTCATTGTAATATCATTGAGATGATTTCCTAACACTTGGGCTTCATTTTGGTTTGGTTCTCTCATATTGTACTGAATCTAAAACCATATTGTAACTCTGATTTAGTAGTACTAATCAGCTTTCTCTTTCAGTATTATGTATTTCACTCCCATTGGATAAGCGGTTGAGTTTTTGTTTACTTTTTGTTGCCCGCTGAAAAGTGGAAGTGGGTACCTATGCCACCAAGTTTTTTGCTTTCATTACTTTATAGTTGCCTACTGAAAAGTGGAAGAGACTGGCTTGCCGCCTAGTATTTACATTTTCTCTATTGGCTGGCTTGCCGCCAATAGCTCTTGTACTTCCAACATTTTCAATATTGTAATCAGATCCCCTTACACCGTATGCACTCACCTTGCCCACTCTAGGATCTAGGTGATCAGAAAATGAAAGGTTACTTTCAGTTTGCTTATGCTAACACTAACGGGTGAAGTTTATGTGAAAAAATTTGGGAAAAAACTAAGGCGGATATTTCACTTCATAAGATACAAAGTTATGAAGGAAAGGAGGCCATTATTTTCTAAAAAAAATTGCATTTGTAGGAGATCCAATCTACAACTAGGTAATTTTAAGTTTACTAAAATCCTTAATAAGTTATAAATTGCATGTTATCCTTGTAGATTTGAGGTGGGAAGATTATGGTGCCATAATCCCTAATCTTTAAAAGCTTACTGTTTGCATTTTATCCCAGCCTTGTAGTGCTTCTCGTTGTGAGTGTAACTAGAGTGTTTTTGACGCCATTCACAAAAAGCAGCACAATATGTTGACTCAAAATCACTTAAAGGACCTTGTCTATGTCCAATACAACCTTCGATTACATGAAAAGAAGGTACAAGGGCAAGGTACACATGAAGCGATTGACCTTGATCATATTGATCAATATTCAAATTGGATTGTTGAGCCAAAGAATATTTATACGGATCCATTGTTAACGGATGATGAGTTAATTGATTATAAAGGGAGGCATTTGAATGTTAAGCAAATGTGCCAACATACAAGGAGGCAAAAGGGGAGGTTGGTGAGCCATCAGGGACAAGTTCCTTGCATACACAACCTGATCCTATCACTATGGATGAGGCACTTGTTGAGGATATTGCAGCTATACCATCCACTTCTGCAACACTCACATAGGAGCAACAAACGTTTTTGGGATTTAGTCATAGATGAAATTTATGATTTATAAGTTTTACTAATATTGAAACTTGAAGTTTAAATGTACTTAAAGGTTGAGTTCGTTTTTTGGTCTATGATATCTGTTAAACACTATTTTCATTTATATAACATGGAAATCAGTAATATGTTCTACAAATTCAACAATGTGTTTTTTAAGAATAATTTGAAATTTTGTTTTTTCAAACGTTCAATAAATTTGTCCAATTATTGCCGAGTTTTTCCCCAAATTTTGCCAGACCCTGAGTTTTTAAAACATTTGGGCCTATTGAGTAATTGACAAACCTAAGTTTTTCAACTGTGATCACCTTCATTGAATGCAACTCATTACATCTACATTTCAATTTGTCATTATATATTGCAAAGTTTAAAGTGAACTCCCAAGTGTTAGTCGTATATCTTTACTTTGTTGTCGGTTGTGGTCGTAGTCGGCCAATTGTTAATAAAACTATAGATTAGTAAAGAATAATAATGTCATGTACTTTCGGGAAATCATGTTCGGATTAATGTTATGTTAATGTTGTTACGAAGCGTCGTGTCGATTGGTTATCTAACCACCGCCGAACGTTATATGTAGTCAGATTGGAATAGTTGGGATATAGTTTTTGGTGCCGATGGTTATATTGTAAGCATTGTGATACTCTCTTGTACATGATATTTCCGATGTTGAATAAAATTTTTGGTGTTCAAATATGATATCTTTCGGTTTACTGTTTTATTCTATGTTCTGCACATGACTAGTTTGCTAGTAGTACGCAAGATTAGAATTCCATTCTGTAGGCAAACATTTGGCGCCGTTGCCTGAATGGACTAGGGCATCATCTACCATGGCAGCGTAATGGGTCAACCAGCGGAAGAACCTATAAATGCTAATGAGGAACGGGAAGACTCATTGACAGAAGATCTGGTAAATTTGTGGAAAATATCACTACGTGACCACGTGCGTAGGGAATCCCACATTCGGGAGATCCCTGAGGAAGTCATCTGGGATTGGCTGGAAGTGAACGACGAGGTGAACCACCTCCTGAATCGCATGCCTAGGTTACTGGCCCGCCATTTCATTATCCTGCAAGACTTGCGAGAGGAAGAAGCTCGCAAGCGCCGAAGGCAGCAAATCGTACAACGTTGTGAAGACCGAACCAAACGTGAAGAGGAAGAACGCGATACTAGTCAGCGTCGCACTTCCGGCAACCAGCAATGATTGCTTCAACACCTAAATGCCCGTACGGCCGAACAAAGACAAGAATAGAGTACCTGACGAGCACGGGACTTCGGAAGAGCAAGTTCGGCGATCACTCAGGCTACAAGAGCAAGAAAATCGGCGAAGACGACTAAGGCAAGTTGGTAAGGAACTAGATGAGGACTTAATTGAAATCAATCAGAGCATAGAAAGAACATATGAAAATTTGAAACGAATAGACACATCCATTGAACGAACGCACCACAGTTTGATAGAAGGAAGGGACGAAGACCCCTTCTGCACTCCACACGTAGGAAAATATAACCTCTATGAAGATGATTTGACTAGTAGCATCAGACGATTTTGAGAGTTGTCCCTCTCGGACGACGACAACGAGTCAAGGAGGGGAAGACTAGAGCTTAAGACCCCAGGGCAGAGAGAGCATCGGAGAGATCCTAAGGAGACCCACGGTGTTGAGGACGTTGACGGAGAATGTGGGAGTGACTCGTACGTGGCCAAGAGTGCAAGTGACGCATAGGGCCGTAGCGAGGAATCCACTAGTCCAATCGGGTCCAAAACACAAGGAGGTCAACCAGTAAAGATGGCTCATCCGGATCGGCAAAAGTTGCCGAAATTCATGGGGAATGGCTCTGAGGATCCCATACAGCATTGCAAGACATGTGAGACAATCTGGATAGCCAGCGGGTAGGATGACCCCGATCAGTGGCTGAAGGCATTTCCAACAACACTCAGAGACAGTGCCATTGATTGGTACTCGGAATTGGATCAAGCGCAGCGAGCCACATGGAGGGTCCTGAAGCAAAATTTTCAAGAGGAGTTCAAACTTCTACAGGACGATAGTGAGATCGTCATAGAAATATATCATACCAAACAAGGAAAGCACAAGAACGTACGGACCTACAACAGGAGGTTGAAAGACCTGATAGGAAAGTTGGAGGCACAGTCGGCAGATGGTTTAAAGAAAAGATGGTTCATTGAAGGACTGATTCCCTCACTTCGGCGAAAAATGAAAGTAGTACCGCCATCCTCGTACACCAAAGCATACAATCGAGCGATGGATATTCAAAGTGAAAATAGGACTTCCTCGAAGGGGAAGAAGAGGGATGACGACGAGAGTGCCAAGGAAAGTGACGATGAATCAGCAACCGTAAAAGCCCTTCGGCGAGATATGATGCGGATAATGAAAGAACTAAAGACCGATAAGGAAGGATCCAAAGAGGCCAATGAATTATGGTGTACGGACTGTAAAACGGAAGGTCACACAAAGGCAAGTTGCCCAAAAAATTTATTCTGTGACATCTGCCAGGTTATGGGACACTTCGTCAAGGAGTGCCCATACAACTTAAAAACCAAAAGTTCGCAAGTATTCTTCACTCAAGGTGAACAGTCAACCCCTCCAGCCACGCCACCAAAGCCACAGAACAACAATGCATCCCCTAGAGGCTACCGCAACAGTCGGAGAAATACGCCGAGAAGCAAAATTCAGTACGATAGCAAATGACGACCGATGATCCAGTGTCGGAACTGTAATGAATGGGGTCACTTTGCGAGGGATTGTCAGAGCGGCCAAGGCAACGGGGGAAAACTATGCAAGTGGTGTGGACCGGGTGATCATGAAGACACCGCTTGTCCGAATCAAAAAGGAAGTATCAATATGCTGGAAGTAGCCAACGAAGAAGTCTTGGCGATTACGAGAGCGTAGTCAAAAAGGGCAAATTATCCAAACCCTCGTACAGAGAAAGAAAGATTTCAGGAAGCCAAGACGAAAGTAGAAGAGGCAATGGCGAATGAAGGCAAGAACTCTAAAGCTACCAGTATGTTGCTACAGTTGGAGTCGGAGAAGAATATCGTACGGCAGGTGCTTCACACAACCGTACCAATTAAGGTAACTGATCTCTTGCAAACGATGCCTTATCTCAAAGTAGCGCTTACAAATGCTATTGAAGAAAATCTTCCGAAGAGTTCACCAGAATGTACACCAGAAGTGGTAGCCGCGACTGCAGACCCAATGCTACTCGCAGTAAGCATTGGGAGGAAACCAGCAGTCGTCGAGATGGAAATCTTGGGCATGAAATTATCTAACACTATCGTCGATGGTGGTTCAGGAGTAAACGTACTGCCAGAAGAGACCTGGAAGTGTCTGGGTAAGCCGACTCTTTGGCCCCCGACATTCCACCTTGTGGGAGCAGATCAACACAGCATCAGACCACTGGGTACACTTATCGAACAGAAGGTCCTGGTCGGCACACAGCTGTTTTTGCTAAACTTTGTAGTCATCCCAATGGAGAAAAAGGCGTACGATGCACTCTTGGGACAGGGATGGTTGATCGCTGCCAAGGCAACCCACAACTGGAAGCGGGATACACTCTCAATAGAAAATTGAGGGAGGAAATACACCATTGATCTAAGGAACCAGGCCGTCAGTGAGGACCTAGCATCTTTGGCATCTGAATCTGGAGGGGACTCAGACGATGATGAGAGAAAGTTAATGGAACTAGATGAACAAGGGGTGTTGGAGATTGGAAGTTGCTCGGAAGATGAGACCAGTTCACTGAGCGGACTGTTTCACTGGCAGATGCAGGATTATGAAGTCTTCCACCCGGATTGCCACATGCTGCAAGTTAAGGAGGGGGAAACAGAAGAAGACAATGGCTCGACCAGTGAAACATTCCCACCTGAGTACGAAGAATATAAAGAAGGTATGGCAGAATTGGATGTGACGCCAGCCCACAAGTTTGAGCAGGACAAAATCATGAAGTACGAGGAACCAACGCTGAAAAAGGTAAACCTTGGGAATTAGACCAAACCTAAGGAGATTTTTGTAGGTGATGACTGGGACCCTGTCCTGAAAGCGGCAGCGTTCAGAATTTTCATGGAAAATAAAGATGCTTTCGCTTGGTCGTACAAAGATTTAAAAGGCGTACCACCGGAGTTATGCGTACACAGGATTCCTCTCGTACCGGAAGCCCAGCCCGTACGAAAGCGACCGTACAGAATGAACAAAAATTATGCCGCTAAAGTACAGGAGGAGATTGAGAAGATGCTGGAGGCCGGCATCATTTTCAAGGTGGAAGTCAGCGAGTGGGTATCGCCGATCGTCATATCATTGAAGAAAGAGAAGGAGCAAATTAGAATCTGTGTTGACTTTCGTAGTCTGAATGCAGTGACTATCAAGGATCCATTTCCCATTCCCTTCACCGACTCGATTCTGGAAGAAGTTGTTGGGCATGAAATGTACTCCTTTCTAGATGGCTTCTCGGGTTACAATCAGATCAATATCGCTGAGGAGGACAAATTAAAGACTATGTTTGTCGTCAAGGATGGGGTGTATGCATACAACCGAATGTCGTTTGGATTATGCAATGCACCAGCTACATTCCAGAGGATAATACTCCACATCTTTGATAAAATGTCGGTAGGTAATTTCAAAGCCTTCCTTGATCACTGGTCAATTTATAGTGATAAGGAAAAACATTTGAAAGCCTTAGGCGAGTGCATGGAACGGTGTAGAGCAGCCCGCCTTGCCTTGAATCCGAAGAAATGCAGATTTATGGTGCCGCAAGGGAAGTTGCTCGGACACATTGTGTGCAAAGCTGATTGAAAACGGATCCCGACAAGGTGCGAGTCATCGTAAAGATGGAGGCTCCGGAGAACGTCACTGGTGTGAAGTCCTTCCTCGGGCATGTGGGATACCATCGAAGATTCATTAAAAAATTTGCCCAAGTGTCGTACCCTCTCGACCTACTGACGAGGAAAGGCCAACCATTTATATGGGCCGGAGAACAGGAGAAGGCATTTCAGGAACTGAAGGATAGATTGATCAGCTCACCCATATTGATGTATCCGGACTGGGATAAGGAGTTCCACGTACATGTAGACGCCTCTAATTTTGCCATCAGAGCAACCCTAGCACAAGTGGGAGCACACGGGTTGGATCACCCAGTATTTTTCGCCAGTCGGCTACTTTCAAAAGCAGAAAGAATTACAGTACGACCGAGCGTGAGGCACTAGGAATGGTTTACTCCATACAGAAGTTCAAGCACTACCTCCTAGCCACGCCGTTCACTTTCTATGTGGATCACCAAGCTTTGATGTACCTGGTAAACAAGCCAATTATCCAAGGACAGGTGAGTAGATGGTTACTTTTATTGCAAGAATTTACGTTCACCATCATCGTACGGCCAGGAAAGAGCCATGTTATTGCCGATCAATTATCTAGAATCCGGTTGGGCAAACCTGTAGAGGCAGGGGTGAATGAAGACTTTCCGGATGCACATTTATTCCAAATTGCAATATTGCCTCATGGTACGAGAAGATTGGAGAATATCTGTCCACATCCACGTTCCCGAAAGATATGCCACCAGCCGAAAGAAGGAAGATCGTACTGAAAAGTAAGACATTTCAGTTGATCAAAGGTTTACTCTACAAGATGGTACCCGACCAGATCCTCCGGAGATGTGTCGTCGAAGAAGAAATACCTGGCGTACTAAAGGAGGCACATGAAGGACTGGCTGGCGGCCATATGGGACTAGATGCTACAGCAAGGAAAATTCTCTTGGCAGGTCTATGGTGGCCGACGATGCACACTGACGCTAAGGAGTGGGTGTTAGGCTGCGACACTTGCCAAAAGGTCGGGAAACCATTGAAGCGGGATTTCATGCCACTGCATCCCTCACAGCCACAGGAATTGTTCGAACGATGGGGGTTGGACTTCTTCGGACCATTGAAGGTGAGTCACTTGCATCGATGACGATATATTGTGGTCGCTACAGAATATCTGACGAAGTGGGTGGAAGCTCGAGCGCTGCCAGACAATACATAACAAAGTACGGCAAGATTCATCTACGAGCAAATAGTAACACGATACGGCATCCCCATTCGGATCACGAGTGATCGTAGAGGACATTTCGTTAATCATGTTATCAGGTTGATGATGACAGAGTTCCGAATTTTTCACAACCTGTCAAGTCCGTACTACCCGCGGGCTAATGGCCAGGCGGAGTCTACAAATAAGGTGCTCGTATCAGTGATTCACAAATCATGTGGCGTGGAAGAAGCTGACTGGGAAGAAAGGTTACCAGCCGTCCTATGGGCCTATTGTACAACGTACAAGGTAACAACGGGCCACACGCCTTTCCAATTGATGTACGGTCAGGAGACGGTGATGCCGATGGAGTATATGGTACCAAGCCTGAGGATAGCCGTGGAGAATCGGTTGGGCGATACTGAAAGCTTAAAGGAAAGACTATACCAACTGAATAAGCTGGACGAGCGAAGAGTGATGGCACAATGGGCGACGAAGAACATGCAACGGCGACAGAAATATTGGCACGACAAGCATCTCCGACAAATGAATTTCCGTCCGGGACAATTGGTTCTGAAATATAACGGCCGTAACGAGATCAAACCGGGGAAGTTTAAAGTTCGTTGGTTGGGACCGTTCCGAGTACGGGAAGTAGGTGACAATGGGTCTATAAAGTTAGAAAATCTCAATGGGTCACTGATATTGGAGGCAATCAACGGATCGAAGCTAAAGCCATATCAAGAGAGAAAGGAGAAGAATACTATCGCCATCAACATGTTGGGCTGTGCAACAGAGGAAGATTGGCCTGTGCAACGTGAAGGCCCGAGAAAACAAGAATGGGGACTAGGAGGTCCCGGATATGTAGCAGACGATGTCTGGGCAAAATCAACGCGAGATCAGACAATTGAAGAAAGGTTGGCAGAGAAGCGAGTGGAAGGAATTGCAGTACCACGGATACACAAGCACTTAACCAATGAAGTGTTCGGAACCCCTGCCTTATGGCGTCGAATGGGGGGGCATTGTCACTATGTAGCCCCTTATGAAGGAGTAAAACCGGGATATATAGCCAAGGACTTGGACACAGAAGCCCAAGCGGAAAAGGAGAAACAGGCAGAAGAAAGAGATGAGTCCCAAAAGGATGACGAGGAGGAATAGACTGATGAGCAATGGAATGCTTACTTCGAAATGAAGGCCCCTTGCTTAAAGACAGTGTTGAAGACAGAAGATACATTTGTGTCAACGGTGGACGGATATACAGAAGACCTTCTGAAACAAATGTGTCGAGAAAGAAGAAAAATACCAAGGGTTAGGAAGATCGCAACTCAAGATGGACTCTGGAAAATAATTCCTAACCTGGCATGAACACCAACAGTACAAGGCGACAATGTTACGTGGTATCAACAGTACGGCGGAAGGTACGTTGATGGAAGTTTTCGAGGTATTGGTCCTGCCCCTTTACTTGATAAATGGTTTGACATAGAATATATAGGAACGTGCTGCGAGGAAGTATGTTATAAAAGGCCACCACACACATGTAAATGGTATTACACCTCAGAATTAAAAGTTCGGACACACAGTGAAGTTAGAGGGATAAAAAGAAAAGAAGAAAGAAGGGAGGAGAGAGAAAATGAACAGAAGTGGAAAGAAATAAAAAGACAAGAAGAGAGAAGGGAGGAGAGAGAAAATGAACGGAAGTTGGAAAAAATAAAAATAGATAGGAAAAAAGCTATGAAAATAAAAGAAAATAACAGAGTCAGTAAGGAAGAACAAGGCGAATGGGAAGAAAAGAGAAAAGAAGAAAAAAATAAAAGAAACGTAAAAGAAGTCAAAAAAGAAAGCAAAAGAAGGGAGAAAAAATTAAATAATAAATTAAACGACTGGGACATTAAGAGAAGAAGTATTAAAGTGTTCAAATTAAATAAAGTAAGGCAAATTAAAATAAAAGTCTCAGCTATTGAACAAATCGTACGGCCAAAGGAGAAATTGGCTGAGGGAAATAAATGGCGAAAAATCAAAGGAGAGAACATTAAAATAAAAAGTTGCCAAAGCTCGACCAAGGAGGAATTCGTACGGCCATTTAAGGACAAACTATCTTGGACAGAACGAAATTGCGAAAGGAAGAAAAGCGTACGGCCAAGCAGAGGAAAGGGAATCGTACGGCACTTTTCTCAGAGAGGGGAGAACAAAAGTCCGTACGGAATTCTTAGCAGAAGAGGCACGATAAGTACAAGGATCGCACAACACCCTCATCAAACCCTGAGTCTTGAGGTCGTACGGCCTTCAAAGAATCTTTGCACAGTTTCCAGCACAGCGTGCGGCATCATCACACAAGGAGAATTCGTACGGCATCATCATATCAGGAGATTTCATACGGCATCATCATATCAGGAGATTTCGTACGGCACCATCATAGCAGGAGATTTCGTACGGACTTCACAAAAGCTTAGGGTCGTACGACATTCACAGTGCTTTCAAGTCGTACGGCATTCACAGTGCTTTCAAATCGTATGGCATTCACAGTGTCTTCAAATCATACGGCATTCACAGTGTCTCCAAATCGTATAGCATTCACAGTGTTTTCAATTCGTACGGCATTCACAGGGTTTCCAAACCGTATGGCCTCAGAGTTGCAGAGTCGTACGGCCATCCATTCAAGTCGTACGGCCTTGGCAAATCATTTACATCGTACGGATTTCACACACTGCCCAGATCGTACGGATTTCTAAAGTCGTACGGATGTCAAAGAGCCTGCAAAGCGTACGGCATTTCCAGCCTTTACCAAATTTCGGCAGTTTTGGTCAATTCGGCAGTTTTGGTCAGTTCAGCAGTTTTGGTCAATTCGGCAGTTTTGATCAGTTCGGCAGTTTTGGTCAGTTCGGCAGTTTTGATCATTTCGGCAAGTTTGCTCAGTTCGGCAGTTTTGATCATTTCGGCAGTTTTGCTCAGTTCGACAGTTTTGATCATTTCGGCAGTTCTGATAGTTTCGGCAGTTTCCACAACTGTCTCGAGATTTATAAAATCGGCTGGAATCGCCGAACTGATAAAAAGATGGACAAGGGCAAGAAGGCTATGCAGCACAAGCCAAAGGTAGCCTCGGCTGGAAAAAGAAAGAGGATGGACGCTCATAATGAAACGATGACATGGGAGAACCTGACTGGCAACGAGTGCAAACAGTGGTGGCGAAGCACTCCACGTGACCACTCCCTGAAGGTTGCGCTTCAGCACGCCCGAGTAGACAAAGCTGTGCTAGTGCCCTTCATCAATTCTTGGGAGTTTAAGCCTTGGCTGAAGACGATGGTGGATAACTATTGCAAGCATACGCACAAGTCCATAACTGATTACAGAGGTTGCCGAGTGACCATTTCTTTTTGGCCGCAGGACTTCGAGCGAGTGTTTGGCGTCCCAGCTTCGGGAATAGGGGTTAACAAACCCAAGAGGATGACATAGGAGCACAAGGAATTGTTGGTCAAACAGGTGTGTCGAAGTGATTTGACAGCGGAGGAGCAGAATACCATATGGAGTGCTGGCAACAGAGGTCTCCGAAAAAACTACTTGGCAACAGCAGAATGGAAGTGCTTGCTCGACCTAATGAAATGCTGACTCACAGGCGCCAGCCGAGCGTCGGACATTGCTATATGGATGGTCGATTACATGGTCGGACTCCGCGTTGGCCGAGTGTACAACTAGGCGAGGTTACTTACAGAGCGGATGAGAGATTTCTTAGCACAGAGGCATAAGGCCTTCTACATGACCCAGCATGCTATAGCCCTCTTTCTCGATGTCGTTCACACACAGGTGCCTGAGGGCAATTGGGGTCGCTTGCAGCCACTTACTCACCTGGATCCTAGGTTGCCGACAGTATTTTACTGGTCTGAACTGGAAGCGAAGCACGCTGGCGAGGGCACGGCTTCAGGAAAAAAGAGAAAATGAAAGGAGGCGTCGGTGGAAGAGTTAACATCAGCAGAGGAGACCTCGAAGCAGAGTGATGCATTAGACAGGGAGGAGCCCATTGATTTATCTTCCTCGCCCTCGGAGTCTAGTCCACCGGTCGATGAGGAGGTGTCCGTCGCCATCGGGGGTCAGGAAGCAGGCGAGATCGACATACCAGTGTTGCAACCGGCAGGGTTTACTCTCCCCGAACCACCAGCCAGGCAAAACACACACTCAGTGACATTCACTCTTCATGTTTCGCCAGTTGGAGCCGGGCAAATGTTGAGGGTAGCTGCTTCACTACCAGGTGCATCGCCAAGGTGGGCACCACTTGCCACCACGACATCACAGGGGGCAGTCACTGTATCGGCAGGGTCTACTTCCTCGGTCGAGATATTGCCAGCGGCCTGTTCCCTTGCACCACCGCCAGGATCGGCAGCGTCAGGAGTGGCAACCTCAGAAGCAGGAACTGGGGGAACGATGCTGGCCACTGAGGAGACTACTCCAACCCCAGGAGCACCCAGGGTAGCCCAGATTGATAGCTGGTTGGGATCAGCAGGCCTCACCTTGGAAGTGGCCAAGCAGCCAGAACAGCGGGAGAAGAGTCCCTCAGAGGGACTAGGGGATGAGGAAGGGCCGGTCGTTCACACTCAGCAAAGTGAGACGGCCAGACTTGGCGAGGATGCACTTGCACACCCTGAGGCTAAAATAGCAGAGGCACCAGAGACAGCCATACATGAGCCTCAGCAGATAGTCAGGGAACCACCCAAGGAGGAGACAAAACCTTGTACACCTCCCGACGATGAGGAGAACGAGGAGGGTGACTCCACGGAGGGATTTGTCGTGGAAATGTCACAGCCAGACCCATCAGACCCAGTGGGCACGGTGCAACGATATGTACAGGAGCTCGAGCATATGGGCAGGTTGATGATCCGAGTGGGACACGTTTCCAGAGACCTCAGGATTGGCCGATCTCCTCTAGTGGGCCAGGAAGTTCACCGCATCTGAGGATTTGTACAGATGGGGTGTGAGGCTGAGTTCACACGGATATTCGACGACGGGTGGCCAGCAGGAGAGACTCTTGCTATGATGAGAGCCTGGCGGGGTCGACCACCGAGACTAGTAGGGCGGGACGCTGGGGTTCTGGAGAGCTTATATTACATAGAGCTTGCCTTTCGGGATGTCTTTATTCTCATGAAGCGCCAAATACTTTCAATAGAGGTAGCGGTCTCACGAAGAGTGGACGCCTATAGACTCTTGCAGAGGGTTAAGGACGAGTCCACTGCTACCATAAAGAGCATCCAGAATGACTTGGCCGAACAAACTTGGCTTGCCAATGAGAGGGGAGCTCGATTGGAGGTCTTGGAGCCTCGGGTGGCAGTTTTGGAGAAGGAAGCACAACAAAAAGAGGCAGCATGGGAGCAGCGAGTGAAAGCATTGGAAGTTCAGTTGGCTGCAAAAGAGGTTGATTTGACGGCCAAGAGTGCAGAAACGCAGAGGCAAAAAGCCAACTGATGGAGGCATCCTGGATGGTAAAGGCGGCGAGGGAGAGGGAGATACTGGCAGATCGGCAGCTTCGCACACGTACCGAGGAGGTGAGGCGACTGCAAGCGGAGCATTCTTCTACTACTCTGACGTCCTCTGTGCATCCAGAGACGCACTCCCTTCCCCCTACTTCTCATTGATCTTGTCTTGCTGTATGCATGTCGTCTGGAAGACGACTTCTTTTTTGGGGGGGATGATGTTAGTCGTATATCTTTACTTTGTTGTCGGCTGTGGTCGTAGTCGGCCAATTGTTAATAAAACTATAGATTAGTAAAGAATAATAATGTCATGTACTTTCGGGAAATCATGTTCGGATTAATGTTATGTTAATGTTGTTACGAAGCGTCGTGTCGGTTGGTTATCTAACCACTGCCGAACGTTATATGTAGTCGGATTGGAATAGTCGGGATATAGTTTTTGGTGCCGATGGTTATATTGTAAGCATTGTGATACTCTCTTGTACATGATATTTCTGATGTTGAATAAAATTTCTGGTGTTCAAATATGATATCTTTCGGTTCACTGTTTTATTCTATGTTTTGCACATGACTAGTTTGCCAGTAGTACGCAAGATTAGAATTCCATTTTGTAGGCAAACACCAAGCAAAGGGCAAAGAGGTAAAAATTTTAACCACTCGCATAATTTAGATGTTTCTTGTCATGTCCCCTTCTCAGTGACATCTCTCGGAGTACAGGATTGGCCTATCACACGACCCTCGTAGGCTGATAGACTGGATAGAGGGTCACTTCGGAGCTTGGTTCAGCTTCAGTTAACAGAGTTTGATCAGTAGTCTTTCGTTTTGGCTCGATCGGAGACTTTTTGCAGAATTGCTATTTTTAGCAGTTCCTGGCAGGCAGTGTGGGACCCCTGCTATTTTTAGCAGTATGGCTCTGGCAATATTCGGAATCACTTCAGAGTTCGTCAGCATCAGATGGATCAGTCATCGGATGAGTATCGAGGAAGATATTAATATTTAATTGCATTAATTAAATATTAATTATTTAATGGTTATAATATAAAGTTATAATATTAATTTATAACTTAAGTGATTTCTCATTGAGGGGTGCGCCATCATTGAAGGGGCCAAAATTGACATTTGATTTATATTAAAATATTCAGCTGAGACTATGGAGAAATTGAAAGAATTAAAAGTGAATATTTTAATGAAACCCTATTTTTAAGGAAATCGCACTTTTCAGCTTATTAGAGGATTTGCCTTGGGTTTTGAGCCATTATGTGATTATTATTGGATTTGGAGAAACTGATCAAATTGATCTGAGCACAGAACCTTAGGGTTTGAACTCGAATTCCTTGGGGAACGAGCCATCTCCAGCGGAAAGCAATTCAGAGGGTGTGAAATATCACTTGATCTATTGCCAGCAGAGGTTTTCTCACACAGAGGAAATTATTGATCTTCAGAGTTAATTCATTTACAGAGCTTCAGCTTATTCTTTCATTCAGAGATCATCTATTTACCTGGGCGCATCATATTCAGAGACCTAGGCATTAATTTGAGGAGGCCGTACAAATCATAAAGGCTGTTGTACCTGGTCGTACCTGTACCAGGCCGTACCATCTTGTCTGGAGCCGTCTTTTGCTTGGAAGGAGAAACGCCTCTCTTCTTGGCTTCATATCTTCTCCAATTTAGGCGCATTCTTATTGGGCATCATCAGAGATCATCATTCAGTGGAAGAAGAGCATTTATTTACTCAGCCGTACAAATCTGTACCTTCTTCAGCTTGCTGGTTTACCAGGTTTTTACAAATAAAAATCATTATTTTATTGTTGCATGTTAGCAGATCATTGTGTATTGAGATCATTTGAATAAATAAGGAAACGCCTTCATTCTCTATTGTATTTCCTAAGCATATTGAAGATCTAGCATTTTTATTGAATTTAATATTAATTTCTAGCAAAGCCGTACCTTTCATTTATTGCATCAAAAACTCAAAAATTGCAAAAAAATCAAAAACGTCAGAAAAACTTAAAAACACAGTCAGAATCAATATCAGGGGGAAACTAGGGTTTCTACAGTGGTATCAGAGCTAAATCCTGCCATCCTGAGGGTTTAGCCATCACATGCAGCCAGAGGAATTTGACACATACAGGTACTATACTCGCAGACGTGCCTTGATTGAAA
>VDFB02007381.1:0-37789 GCA_007258455.2 Sequoia sempervirens | reverse complement strand
GGGAAATTTTGGAATTTAAGTTTAATTTTCTTTATATTGGCCTTAGGGATCCAGTGCTGAGAAAATAAAATTAAATTCTTATAAATACAAGTCCTCACAAGCCTAAATCATAAGAATATTGAATTCATCATCATTCATTCATCATTCACATGACAGTCCAAGCCAAGTTAGAGGTTTTGGCATTCCTAAGTCATCAAGATAGCATTTTTGAGACATTCAAGGGCATATTCTCCATGTTTTCCCAGAATTTAAGATCAAACATCATGGCAAGGTATTAACTCCATTGTTTCATGATTCATTACATTCTTTATCCATTTTAGTTTAATTACCTAAAAAGGGGTTTGACCAAGGAAAACCCCCATGCCCTAACATTCACCATTTCCTTCTCTTTCATTATGTGTTTGTAGATTTAGACACTATGAGGGTTTGAAAATCATTGAATATTAGGTTGAAGACTTGTTGAAGACCTCTCCTTTCTTACAAAGGTCAAAACATCCAATAAAAGTCACTTTCAAGCATGGAAATTAGAGTTTTGGAACTAGATATCAGTCAGGAGCCGAAGTGTAAACTGAGGGATTCTATTTCCACTTTTGAATTTTCAAAAATTTAGAAGTGGACTAAGTCACCAATAGTGGTGAATTAATCTGAATAAACCTATATTTTAGAGGTTTCTATAGATTTGGATACCCATTTGGCCGAAATGGGCTCCACAGCAGTTTCCTAGATCTGGGACTAAGTTTCCCAACTTCGCGTAAGTGTCCCAATTGGCCTAAAAATCAAAATTTCTAGAATTTTAGAGGTGTTTACTGTATTCATTCTTCTCTTCAACATTTTCTAGGTGCATAGTTTCTATTTAGCATCTTTATTTTGTTTTTTATTGCATCCATTTCATCATTCTACATATCACAATGTGTTTTTCAGCACTTTGCATTTCTTAGGTTTAGCATCAATAATTCATTTCATTTTTAGTTTATTTCATTTAGACATCATATTTAGATACATTACATCCCTTTTATATTAATATTAAGTGTAGACATTAGCAATTTGGGCCCATTTCTCTCCTTTTAGGTGAAAAACCCTAAAAGTGTTAGAGAACCCTTGGGTAACCAAAATCGTTTTCCACACATACCTTTATGTTTTAATGATCCAATCCTTCTCATTGTAGGAAGTATTGTAGTTCCTATTGTATGTTAAGAGAAGGATGTTCCCAAATGGGTTGGGAAGCCTGTCCTCAAAATGTATGGCAATGTACTGGTCATGTGTCAATCTCACCAAATTTTTTCTTGATGTTACTACTTGTTATTTATTCCTAATATACCAAGAAATCAAAAAACACCAAATGAACACAACATTGATACCTTTAAATCCTACCGCGATGCTGATGGGTATAGGCTTGTAACAAGAACTGCAAAATATATGGAAAATGGAACCAAAATGGAGTCCCAATGAAACCCAATATTGAATTCCTGTGTCTTAAACTCAAACATTAAAAAAAAGAAAAAAAAGGACCACAATATTTAGATCATCTAGAGACTCCCTCACTGTGCCCACCAGCACTACTATAACTATTGTAATCATCAATAGATGAAGATTACCCTTGACCTCCATGGGCAAGCTCAACTTGTTCAACATATGAATGAGCAACTCATTGTGACTTGAAAACCATATTTGTACACATTTTAAATATCCCTATTTTGTGTTTTGTAATGAAGTAAGCCCGGTTACCACACCATGTCTGATATTTTCATTGGAAATAATCCCAAATCCCCAAAATTAGTGGGCCTTATTATGGTAATTAAAAGTGGTGGAAAAAATGCCCTGAAAAAACTGTGAAAAATTTGGTTTTTGTCTACCATTCCAAAATATCCACCCATATAGCTTAAAATTTTAGATCAATAAAATTCATAATAAATAATTTTGAAAAAAATTGAAGTTAAAAAAATTGCATCTCTACTTTACAAAAGATAAATATGGAAAAAAATAATGATTTGTAAACAAATTTACATAACAAAATTTGCACAATCACTGCAAAACAAACTAATAATCAATGTTTAAGTACACCACGGGCACTATAGTTTTCTAACAAGACAAAAACTAAAAATATTGTTGAGGGGCATTCTCCATGTCCATGAAATCAGCTCAAAATGTAATAGTTTCTATAACTATCAAAATATAATACAAAGGTAAGCCCTCTTCTACAAGAATTTCAACCCATTAGAATATTTATTTTCTATATAAAATAAATTCGAAATACTTGCCGTCATTTTCGGTGTCCGGTGAAGATATTTTAGATCCTACACTACCATTTGACATGGCATACGACGCTTTCAGACAAATTAACAGCTATAATTCTCCGCTCGGTTGGTTTTAAAGCCAATGACGCGGCAAATTTAATGGAATAGCTATCATTATTAGCCGCTTACAAAACGCTATAATTCACGTGACATAACGGAACGGCAGAATTTGTTTACTGTCTGTGAATGGATCAAAATAATTGCTACGTGGAAATATGGACAGACTCTGACTCAGTCATGAGCATAGCAGCGGACATAATGGAATTAAAGTGTGAACGGTTACTTTGAAATTCAAAAGTCAAATGCTGATTTATTATTATTATATTCTTTTTCTTTTTCAGAAATCAACGCCTAGCGCACTGATAGGAGGGTAGAATCAGTGACTAAGGAGCAAAATCATGGTAGGCCATTGTGCTTTTTATTAGGTAATTATATTATATAACTAGAGGAGAAAAATATTATATATTTTTTTCAAAAATATTCGTTTATGTTCTTTGTTTCGAAGATTTTAATTCATGATTTTAAGTATATTTTTTATTTTTTTATTCATTGATTTAAAATTTATTCTATTTTGTTATATTATATTTTTAATGTAATTTGTTTTTGTAATATTGTTTATCTTAAATTAGATTACAATTGTGATTTTGTTCTTTAGTTTGAATTGGAAGGTCTATTGTATTCTTTGATTCAAAATTATATATATTTTCAAAGGTTGATAATTCTAGACATGATGATTATCCATTGGTGTACATGTTCAAAAATTGAGTTGTGTGTTTATGGCTTAAACTTAAAGGTATCACTCTAGGGAGAGGATTAAATACACATTGATTAATCAATAGAAGATGAAAACACATTCATACATATCTATCACTAATATTTTTAGATTCTAGTTAAATGCTACACATAACTATCCTAATCCATGGTTATCTTATCATTGATAACTTAAACTTGAGAAATGACTAATTTCATGATGATTATGCATCATTCTATGTTTTGTAAAATCCTTTCATACATTTCTTAACTCTTAGCTTAGAACATGCATGTCTAGCATGGATTCTCATTTTTCTACCTCTACCGATCAACCCTTAGAATATAGCTTATGGGCTTATCTATATGTCATGTTGATGTACACCATTTTAAATATCTATGATTATATATCATTTTAGTCTACCCATTTTATATCTTTTCAAAACCAATATATTTATGATTATCTTGATTTTTATCTTACATATCTCATTATCAAGATGAACAACTACATGAATTTGACATTTATGAAGAATAATTTATGAGGACATCTTGTATTTGTCACTAGGGTTATGTGATAATGATGTTTAGGAAAATAATTATCAATACATTATATATTCTTTCATTCATATATATGACATGGATACACATAAGACAATAGGATAAGTCATTGATGATACCATCTTTAACCCCATTTTTCTTCTACAATAAATATTTTTTTCAATCAATTACAAGTTGTACAAATAAAAAAATTATAAAATTAAATTAATGTTTTCTAACTATCTCTAAAGGATGACTTCGCAAATGAGATACCATGAAATCCATTAGCACATGACTTACTTAGCTATGCTTCATCATTTGTGAGATGTTTCCTTGCGGCCTTTGGGCATAAGGATTATCTATAAGACTACTAGTACTTGTAATTTATTTTCCTAAATTACATACAACTAAACATATGATATAGGTCCTTAATCATGTATACTTTCATGAAATTAGTTGCGTATAAATTTTTTTCATGTATATTGTTCCTTTATTTTTATTTTTATTTTTAAAAAATTTATACATACTTATTATGTGCATATTCATCTTGTTTTCCCTCACTTCGTTACCCCATTATCATTTCTATTATGCATTGAAGATATATAATACAAATTCTTGTAGTGTCTATAAGAGGCACACATCCCAAACCAAATCTAACATTAGTTCTGCCCTAAAAAGTAAAATCCATGCTCCTTATGTTCCCATGTTGCACTAGTGTCCTTATGTTTACAATTGATCTAAGAAATTAATTTTACTATGGCCCATTAAAGGATTCAATACTATAGTCATGCCTCTATCTATATGTTTATTTTTTCATTGCTTTTCCACTTTTAAACTTCATATCTCACATCAATGGAAACATGCTTACATCTCTATGACCATATAATTTTTTCATGTGTTTTCTAAAGATATTTTCTTACTCATGTTCTTTAAATCCTAAAGTATAGACCTACTTTGTGTAATATTTTTGTTGCACCCTCACATCTAGAGTTCAAGACAAGTTTGTGTTATCATATTGGGAGAGAGAATAAGGTTTGATATTTATTTGAGAATTAATTTTTTAAGTTCTATAGCACCCAAATATGATGGACCTAATTATTCATGTAATCAAAATTAAATCTCATTCAGTCAAAAGAATAGCATTCATGCATTGTGTGGTGCGTTTTCTTGAGATTTTTCTAATAATATTTAATTATTTTTCCTAATTTATTGAGGTGATTGTATTTCATACTGAACTTGAATTTATTATTAAATTAAATATATCTAATGCTAAAAAATAATACATGTTATAGCTTTTGGAAATCTAACACTAAGGACTACAAACATACAAAATGATATTTCAAATGACTTTATTTCATCATAATTTGTTCATCTAATTACTAGTGCTTACCATGTACAAAAATCATGTTATTCAATCTAATGAATCCACATGTTGTAGAATAATCTCTATTAATATACAACTTTGAGATCGCAATGCCCCATGCACAACCCTTGTATTTTTATATCTAATGCTAGTGAAATTGTGTATAGATACATTTCAAAGAGTTTGAAGTGAATGTTTCCCACCCTATACAATAGTTAATTAAGACTAAATAATTTATTATAACTAATTTAGATAAAAATATAATTAAAAAAGAAGCTCATCTAGCTATTAGATGGGATGGTGTGCACTTTAGAATGAATTTTTATCTTATAATGCCTAGTTTTTATTCCTTTTTAGGCCTAAATTGTTAAACTAACACCATACCCTTTTTTTATGGTTATAATTTTTTTAGTATTGTATTCATTACAATAATTCTAAATCTTTATCCATTTTTCTTAAAAAACATAGATATTCATATATTTTTTCAACATTTAATAAAAAATATGCATAAAATCACAAACTCGTGTTACACTTTTGGTCGACTAAATAGTTCCTAGTGAAACAATTTCACCCTAAACAGTTTTCTAGGTGAAACAGTTTCTCCTGAAACTATGTGGCCTATATGTGGCACATAAAGTTTTAGGTGAAACCCTTTTTTCTGAAACAACATTTTTTTCTTTTGTTGATTTAAAATCTAACTTAATTTGCATATAAATTTTCGATTGAAAGGGTTTTGGTCGAAAGGAATTTGGTCAACACCCTTTCATCCAATATTGTCTATGTGGCATCCTTGTTGGTAGTCACTTCATCTTTTTTCATAAATTTATGGAAACTTCCACTTGAACATGATATTTCTTCAATCAAAATGATTTTTTTGAAAAAACTAAAAATACCCTTTTGTAGAGTTTAGAGTCAAGAATATAAATATATATATTTTTATATTTAAATTAGTTTTAATATGTTTTTTTTTTTATAAAATAATGGAAGTAAGTTGTTAAAATAAAAAGTGAGGCTAATTAGAAATTTAAAAAAATACTAAAACATATTAATTTTTTTGAAAAATATATGGCGCACTATAAGAGAGAATCCTCTCCAAAATGGTATAATTTTTTGAAAATGATAAAAAAATTAGACAATATTTGATGTCAAATGAAAACTATCAAATTTTGGTACATTTGAATTTAACACATTATTATGATGAAAATATACATCAAATTTTTTATTTTTTGTTTTCATGCACTAGATATTGAAGTTATCTATTGGAGAAAAAAATTAGGGGAAAATAAAATTATTTTCTATTTTTTTCTTGACATCAAATCAACGTCATTTTTTCTTGAAATTTTCAGCAATTCAAAATTTTCTCTCAAATTTATAAAAAACAAATCAATTTTAATTTTTTTTCAAAAATTATAGGAACAAAATTCACTAAGAGTTCTACGTTTTATTAGTTTGTATAATTTTAAAATTCAAGACATAAAGACCACTTTTATGCAGTTGAAGTTGAGAATTTTTGTTTGTGTTGGTTGATTCCTTTATGAAAGTATAACATCGGGTTGTACTTTTATTCATATATTTTTAATAAATATTCAAAAACCTTAACCTTGAACATGGTAAGAAAAAAACAAGTTTAACTAATTTTTTTAAGTTAAATTTTTCTATAATATTATGCTAAGACATGAATGATTAGATTATTTCACAACTCCTTGATTAACTAGTGGCATGAACCTCAAAGACTATTGACCAAAACCACTTGTCATATGCTACATGCATGTCTACTAGATTAGTTATAATTAAAAAATTTAATACAATTCATTTATCCTTTATTGTTTACAAGGGTTTTCATACTAACAACTTAATGGAAGCTCTTGCCATTTTATATGTTGTGACGTGTGGCTTTCAGCTTGGGTGGAGAAGGATCATATGAGTCTAACTCCCAGGTGGTGGTGAATTTGTTGAATAGGTGGAATTTAGAGGATGTTAGTTGGCAGTTAGCTTCGATTGTTAAGCAAATTCTTACTATTTTTTCTTCTTTGGAGTCAGTTGCTTTCAATCATATTCCTAGAGAATGGAACACTATTGCGGATAGTTTGGCCAAGTAGGCCTCTGATCATATGAAAATTTGGAACATTGTGGATATGGGTCAATTACCTTTGGATTTGTCTCATGAGCTGGACAACTTAGTTGAGTTTGATAGGGCTATGTAAAGCCTTGTGTTGTACTTCTTCTCGTTTTAATAAATTTTTACCCCTCTTTTAGTTTTATCTATCCTTTATTGTTTAATGGACATCCATACACTATTGTTATCCCATAGGTTCAAATATACTCATGGTGTAAGCTAGGTCACTAGTATGAATATCACTTAGACTAGTCACCATGTAATGTAAAGTAACAACTTAATTTTTCTATGACTAATAAATATGTTAAGTGACCTAATCCACAATGATAATAGGTAGGAAAAGGATCTTATGTTTTTGAAAGGAAGAAAAAATAAAAGATAAACTATTTAGAGATTACATTTATTTTTAAATAGAAAGACATCAATTCTTTTAAATATATTGTCATGCCCATAATTTTCACTAGAAAACTTAACAATTTTTTTTGTTGACAACAACTAGGATGGTCTTTATATCTGATAAGGTGGTACAAGACACACAATGAATGTTGGTACACAATGATGTTGCACAAATAACAAGGTGACAAGAGCCACTAAGATGGTTTAACATGATATGAGGAAGACATCTCCTATTGCCATGCCATAAATTTGCACGAAGGGAAAAAATACAACTATCAAATGTTTTTTTATACAAAACTACAAAGTGAAAACTAGAACACTAACAAATGATAACCATGTACATACATGGTTGAATACTACATGCATCGAGGAACATTGCTCATACAACATCAGCATTGACACGTCACCTAAGAGCGGGGAGTAGAGGGATAGGCGTAGTTGGATGTGTGGAGTCCAATGAGTGCACCCTCAATCCACAATTGGTGGGCTATAAAGCCTAGGCTAAACAAAGATTCAATAGATGGCCTAATTAGCTAGGTTTACTTAGCTTTTAGTTTCCATGTTCACAAGGTAGGGTTGGTAAAGTGGTTATTCATATTGGTAACATTCATCGTTATTCTTTTTATCCATTTTTTATTCTAAGGGTACCAAATTTGGCACCAACCGTTTGTTGCAGCATATATTACTATTCACCTTTAGAAATAATAATGTTAATAGAAATTGGCGTTAATATTACTATAATTTACCCTTACTAGATATATATTAATGAATCACAACAATAATAACAGTAATGACATTATTTAAGCAACGCTAATATTAAAATGCACATTGATATTAACATTATGATACTCATCTAAAGAGGTGTTAATACTAGAATTGGAATAGTAATGGTGTTATTGATACTTTGACCTTCCAATTATTAATATTATTTTATAATGATACTAATGATAAGTATTAGCATTATATCAAAAAAATTGTTTATTTATTATTACCAATATATATATTAGTATATATATCAATTCATCTATAGTTAACTATTGTTTATTTAATTGTTTACATTCTCTTATATAGTTTACTCTAAAAGTAATTTAAAGAGATTTAGAAGAATAAAGAGAATCATACTTTTAGAGATTTATAAGAATAAATAGAATCATATACAAATAATTATACTATTCTTATTTATATTGATATTATTTACTTTGAAATAAAGTAAAAAGATAATCTAAGGAAATATTAGTGATACTAAATCTAGTTTAAAAGTAACCTTCTTAAGAATATGGGAATAGATTCACTTTACTTTATTTAAGGGATCACTTATCTTAAAACTACCACAATGATTATTTTTCATTTTATTTTCTTTAAAAGATAGAGGAATCCTTAAACATAGGAGTACATGGGGTCTCCTTAAACGTAGGGTTAGGAACTATGAGAGTAAAGATAGGGAAAATTATTCTTTGTTTTTTGTTAAACAATTTTTTTTTTCACCACAATGAGAATATTTCCTTAAATAATATTACTACCACCGATTTCATTCTTACCATTAAACACTGTAATATTTATTAAGTCTATTATTATTTTTATTTATTTTACAATTTCTCTTAAACACTCTCTATTCAGATTTGCACTGTAGATAACTACTCTAGACTAATATTAAAATCAATTCTCACTATAACTGATTACATGATAGTATCACAACTAACATATTTAGTTGAAAGATATCCTAATCATATTAAATTTAAAATTTAAAATACAATAACAATACGTTAACTATTTTTTTATAGAAGCTACAATAAAACCTTATATCTTTTAAGAGAACACATACTTATCTTATTTATTAGTTCCTTCCCAAGGAACTATAGGCACGACTGTTTGTTAACTAGTTACTAAAAAACAACTTTTCAACAAATCAGAATTCATTTTTTTTTTAATCTAACAAATATTTGTTTATTGTTAAAGTAGAGATGCAAATTATATAAGAAAAAATATTTTAAAAATGAATTTTCTTAAATTTAATTGGCAGGAGAGTTTTTCCTGATAAGAGAAATTTATATGGATCCATTATCCTAATGGCGCAGATGGAAAGCCTAATGGAATAGATGGAAAGCACAAGGCATCGCATGCTGATTGAACATGGTTGGAAAAATTGGAACAATTATGAAGCACCATTTTATTTCATCTTGGATAGTTATCATTCAACGCTGACAATGAAATCCATAGCACACCCCATGTTTCAGCCAAAACAAGCATTTTCCAGTGCGAGCCTAAGCTAGAATCGCTGGACCACCATAGCAATTTTCAGCTAGAATATTAGGGTTAGACATTGGAGCTACCATTTTATCAGTTATATTAGCGAGTCAACATTGCTCGTCACCTACCTCATCTTCAAGCATCTCAGGTAATTTTCTTTTTCTTTTTCTAATATTAATCACAGTAGAAGATATTGCATTTTCATTAGCAACATGTAGGAATTAGACAATTTTTGATAATGTGTCTATGTTTCTCCAATGCATAAATTTTAAAATTAGGGCCTGAAAATGTTATTCCCAATAGAGAATCTTAAAGAAAATTTTCCCACCATTTTATGCTATGTTACCAAACAGGTTGGAAAATTAATCGTTTCCAAGTATGAGTCATAGTAGAATAGTGATTCCAGCATCTACGAAGTTTTCAATGCATTTTTTGTTGACCTTTGACCTGCAAAACCCTGCATGACATCCCCACACACCATACCTGTGAATTTATGAAGGAAGGCATGTTTTCCCAATTCGTGTGTCAAGTGTAGTAACAGGGAAAAAGTAAAAATGAAAGTGCATTTCTTGTGTCAAGTGCATCAACAAGGAAATTCATTGTAGTAACAAAATGAGAGGCATGAATAGGGGAAATGATAGGAGGTGTGTTGAAACAGCCATTGAGTAAGCATTTTTCTTTATATTCTCTAATTTCTTATTAGCGTTGGTCTTTTTCTTTGATTGCAACTTTCAGACTCTCCAATAATGCCGAAGGCCATCTCAAATATATTCAACTATATGTGATCTCCATAATGATTTCTAAGTTAACGAATTTGAGGCCAAAATTCTATCACCTCTATGATTCTGCAGATTACTTCCATAGCCTCCTCTATTTCGGTACATACAGCCAGGGCAAGTTCTACAAATTTTCCCTCCAATGGTCTTTTGAGTTGGGTCTTTGTTTCTTCTAACCTCCATACTTTAGCTCAAAGAAAGAGATATATGTATGATACATGGTTCACATTCCTATTTTGTAAGGACACATCAGTATCGTTCCTGTTCCTTGTGCTATACCTGCACCAGTTTGAATTTTAAAGAAGTTTTCTAATAAATGTAACTATCTTAGTAAAAATATTAATTTATAAGTATAAAATTAGATTATGAAGTGACAAGGATTGGGAATTTATACACATAAATTATGCCATAAGATTATTTTATTGCCAATAAAGCTGTAAATTAAATTTCTTTTGCTACTTTTCTACATTTAGATTCAAATTTGGCAATATTTCTTTCTTTTTATGAGTTTTTGACAAAGGAATAAATAAATTACCATCTTTGTTGATACAAGCAAGAAAACCACCTGACAATGGGCTGCTTAGACTCATGAAGAAGAGGAAAACTTCTTTGTTGCATTACGACAAGTTGGAAAAGTATGTTGTGGAATTACAAGTGTCCCCAATAGTTGCTTTCCTTTTTTTTGATATTTCAAATCAATGAATTTGTGCTTAATAATTGAAATTGCTATCAACAAAACTTTAATAAAATTACCAGTCAAGTACAGAGTAAGAACAAGGATCGGGTATGCTTTTCAACTTACTTAAATATGATTTTCAATATCATCTTTCTACTTAGAGGTGAAGAAAGATGCTTTGAGATACAAATTATAGATTACATGTTTTGCTATTTCTTGCTAAGGGTAATGTATTCTTTCTCACTTTTGATTAAGAAGTGCTAAATTATGGTGTGTGATTTCAATTGTAGAGTTCCTAAGCTTTAGGGTGGATTGGAAATAATGTCACAGGCAATGGAAATCCTATTATTAACACTTGGGCAGTGACAATCCAAACATTGTGAGTCTATATGTTGTGTAATTGTTGCAAATTATTGTCTAGTTTGTTGTTCTACTATAAGCTACAAAGTAGGCTTGACCTTGAGCCCTGGTACACCTTAGAATGTTATTATTACCAAATACAACACCATTCTATTATATAATTAGGTTAATGTTAGCTTCAATGTTGTTTGTATGACCACAACCAAACAAACATTGTGTCCCTTGTTGCTACACTTCATTGTCCTAAGTTAATCTACTTGCACCATGGACAAATTTCCCTTCAACAATCATACCATATCTTGCATCTCTTCTAATGCCTCCATGGCTGCAAGCACCTTCCCCACTTTACAAGCCTAATGAAGGCTTTTATCAACATAATGCCTTGAAGGGAGAAATCTTTATAGAGGAGTACTAAATGGTATTACACTAGTACTCACCCAGATAATTCTAATTATCCCCAAAATACATTCCCAAGTACCCTTCCAAAATTTATTCACTGCCTTTGTTTGACCATCCATTTGGTAATGGTAGGCAATACTCATGTTAAATGTCACCCCAACTAAAAAAAAAAATTCTTGCCAAAATTTGTTTTGGAAGATATGTCCTAACCACAAATGATCCTTGGTGAGATCCCATTGAGCTTAAATATGTGGTGGAAATGAAGCTTACAACTTTAGGTCAGTTGAGCCCTGCCTTTGTCATAGGAATGAAATGAACATGATAAATAGACAACAAATTATTCATCCTTACCCGCAACTCTTGCCAAACCTAAGAAAAATTCCATCCATACAATTTCTCACTCTAATTAGGAACTGTTATGAAAAAATATATCCAAATGCATGCAGGGATTAATATTCTTTTGATTTATATAAATGGGGTAAAAAAAAATTAAAATAAAACATCTATGTAAATTGTTAAAAGATTAAGTGGTATAATTAAGGATTTGAAAGGGGATTTTGATGATCAACTCCTCGTTTTAAAAGATTTATTCCCTTGCAAACTTGGATATTTGGCATGGTGGATTCTCTTACATGATAGATCAAGGTAGGTAGTGGGCATTGGAGAAGAGGAACATATCCAACCAAGGATACAACAAATAGCTTGGATGGTCCTAACCAGGGCTGATGTGAATTTATTTGCGGTTGTTTTTCCTCTAGATATGCAGCCCTAGCTTAATGAATTTGCATCTGATCACCAGGAGAAAAGAAGAGCCAAAAATCTAGAGAATTAACAGATATGCATTCAACTTTTGAAATAATGTAAAATTTTTATTGAAGATTTCAATTACTTCTTTGAAACTTTTAAATTTATCTTTCTTTGATGCATTTTATTCATGTTATTTAATAGCTTGATCAATGTATGCAAAATCCGGGAAATTGTTTGAATGCATTTATACCTAGAAAACTTTTTAATTATAGGAATCACATTTAGCTAGAGATGATTTAGGGGTGGAACACTCCCACATTTGTTGACAAATGATACATTTAACAAGAAACTACAAAATATCATTCTTGATGTTCTACTAGCATAAATTGGAGATGATCTTTTTCAAGGCTTCTTGATAACAAAGTGACCTGTTGGTTGGGATCTATGTCCATTCTCCATCGCCTTTTGCACCAAAGGGGATCCATTTCTGAGATAAATGTAGTATCAAAAAACATGATTATGCTATAGATAGACAAATCCTTTTCTTTCCACAGTGTCCTCTGAAATCTACTATAATAGGGTCGCTTATGTAATTCTCAAGAAGATTTAGTAGCCTGATAGGTTAGTTAATGGAAATGGTATGAAACAAAGGTAACTTGTATTGGCATGATAGTTAATCTGCCAACACATTATGTTTCTCCTTCATATCAATGATCTCAAAGTCATCTGCCTGCAAAAAACCAATCTGTTTGTGTTGCTTCTTTATAAGTGTGCTCAAAATCAACAATTACTTGAGGTTGAGATGGTCAACTCAACGAAGTATTTTCTCCCCAACAGAATTTGAAGCCACTTTTCAACACCATATAGGGTGGCTTAAATCTTCTAGCTATACGGTAAAATGTGCCTCTTTATCATTAAACTTCTAGCATTTAAAGGAAATGGGGTAATAGTTGGAAAAACTCATGCACCAAGTTTTTATTACATTTTATAATGAACAACTTTGAGTCATTAGTAATAGCTAGCACCCGAGTAATCACAAAAATCGTCTTGAGCTCCTCAAAATCATTTTGCACCTCTACAAACTAATTGAAAGCATCCCTTTCAATTTGGTATGTCAAGAAGAGGGAAATTGTAGATAAATTTTTCACAAACCTTTAGTAAAAGCTTACCAAATCCAAGAAATTGTAAAGTTGCTAAGTGAGTTTGAGAGGATAGCCCACACAGTATCACATTTTCAACAATATCTGTTATATATAATTTTGTTTTGTGTGCCTTGTTATTATGATTAACCAACCATGTATACTTTAACCACAAGTTGCATAAGGACAAAAAACTTCCTCAAGCAACACAGAAGTTAAAATAGCCAACAACACCAGTGCTATTTGTTATTGTCATTAAATAAGAAGAAAATATTGAAACAACACAATGTATTGTTTTCCCCAAATTGATTTCAAACTACATCATCACCAAAAAAGTCAAGCATGTCAACAAGCATTCAACCTATTGCCAAACAATTACATTCTTTCTGGCAACATGTTTCCTGGGAATTATATCTAAAACTCTCAATGCATCCTAGCATTTGTCAAACATGTCCCCTCGTAAAAAAACTTCTAGAGATTTCCTTGAGATCTTTACAGCAAAATTGATCTCCACCTTGAATTTTTCTGCTCTGTCATCTCTTCTCATTTTCTTTCTTACATTGTCACTAGCCCCAGAACAGTTGATAGAAAATAGATAACACTCCCAAATTAAAGAGAAGAAAGCATGCATGATTTACAAAATGCATACAACCTAAGCATTACATGAAATGCTTACCTAGCTGCCTCCTCAAGAGAAACAATACATTCAGTGCTATCTCATGGAAGAGCTCCAAATAGTAAACATGCTCTTCTCTCCATCATAATCTCTCCATAATAATCAAATTCCTTGCAATCCAGCTCTGTCTGGCCATAAACTTCCTTCACTTTATCCATTATTTTCCTCAACAAAGTCTTGTTAGTAATAGGCTGACGATCACTGCTAATTTTAACTTGAAATCAATAGGTGTACCACAATTAAAAATGTAAAAGTAACTCTCAAAGTAATATCAAATATATGCTCAAAATTTATCATGATCACCATAAGTTTGAAACTCTTTATGTCCGGAAATTATAACAAACAACGTAGAACTTATAATTCTTACAAGAATTCTACAACAAGACAATATAGATGAATTAGCAAACAAGGTAAAGTTTACTCACATTATAATGCAAAGATTCTTGAAGATTTCAAAAATCTACACCGAAGTGATTAGACAAAAGCTTTATTGGTCAACCATCTCATCCCTTACCAGGTCTCATCTTAGGTAGAATACGGGCGGCTGGGGGCCCTTCTAGTCTTTGCATAGTGGGTATTTGAAGAGTAGTCAATTGAACTCAGAGAACAACAATATAGAATCACAAAGATCAGATCTGTGTGGCAGAAGGAAAAATCCATAGATACCAAAAATGGCCTTAAGGTGTGAACTCAACCCAGAATAGAGTAAGGATCAAGCATAGAATCTAAGGAAACATATAGACAAAGAGGCATATTTTACAATATCAAAGACAGTTCACAATTCGACACCACATTAGAATCATTCATTCTTTGGTCATAGAGATACGTACTCCTATCATTTACAATTACTTTTCTAAATAGCATTTAATTTAGAATTACATTATCCTACAGGTCATCATTGAATAATTTAGGTTAACTTGTGCTAAGTTGTAATCATTTCATTGCATTACTGTGGAACAAATTTAGGGAAAGTTTATTTTCCTTTACGATTATATGCATGAGATATTCCATCTCAAAGTGGACCAACCTTTGTTAATTAAAATTTTTTCTTCAGTTGACATATTTGAAATGTAATCTAGTATTATTATCTTTAAACATATATTTGTATAAGTAATTAGGCCGTTGTTCATTACAACTTGTCCAAAAGCCAAAGAAGGAAACAATCACTGAGCATAACTTTTAGCATAATAACGATAGTAGTACTATAAATAGATAATCACAAAGGCTAGGAGAAGAAGAAAAGGTGCATACATCTGTATTGAATAAAGCTTTTACATCCCAGATACAAACTAATTCAAATATCATAATCAATAGAATTTCAAATAGTAGGACTTACATAGTGCAGCAAAAAGAAGGATGCCATAATCAAAACTTATAAAAATGTATCAAGAGTATTTAGAAACAAAGGATTGAACAATTCAACAGCAAGAATGAGAAAAGGTTAACTATTTATTAAGAAGTGACAAACTATTTATTTATTGATTTCTTTATTTAATCATTGATAATGTGTTTAATTTTCCTATTTTGCACAACTTGAGCATTGAAAAGCAAAGCAACAATAGTATCTACAAATATAGTTCAATAGCATACATAATTTGACAAGTAACATATTACACCTATTTTGTTTTTTTAATTCTAGTGTGTTTTTTTTGGGTGCATAAAATGTCAAAAAACTGTGAATCAACAAAATCATTGCATACTATCATAGATGTAGAAAGTTATGAACCAATGAATACGAATGAAGAATGAACAATAGATGAAGTATTGAAAGACAATAATCTTTTTAGAATAAGTCCATTTGTATACAACATAGGGGATTGTCTTTTTGACTCTTTGCAATATTTGTTACATATGAACTTCACTTCCATAGAATTGTGAAATGGTATGGTTGATTACTTTCTTCATTGCCTAGCAAAAAATGATGATGATGCTTTGTTTTCATATACACATGAGCTAAATCCTAAAACATTGAATGAATTGCATCAAATTGCTAATGCTAATACATACTTACAATGTATGCACCTATTTGCAGTTAAGAAACCAAATTGTAAAGAATATGGCCTTTGGGGTGAACAAATTTGTATTAAATGGATAGCAAAGTGGTTAGGTATCAAAATATGTATTTGGTCGTAAACTAGAAAAGTAAGGTACTTGAATTTCAATGAAGATTCAAGAAATACTACATATTCTATTTTGTTCCATGATGAAAACCGTTTGAATGGACATTTTGAACCACTTGTTTCCAAAAAAACAAAGCCATTGGAACAATGTATTAACCAATGTAAACACTCAAAAACAATTACTAACATGAGAACAAATTGTGGAGGATAAGTCAATAGATTTTGTTAGAAACCAAGATCCGATTGGGTAAACCAAAATTACTTTCCACAAAGGAGAAAAAATAGAAAAGCAGATTGCATAAAACATGCACTTGATATATTCAAAAGACCAATAATTTCAAGAGATACCTGTTTTATAAAAGCAAAGATAATTTAAACCTATCTTATCTTGAGCAACAAGATAGCTCGGAGCAAGACAAAGATGAGATCCATAACTTGAAGAACAAATGTGAACCTAAGTAAACTTATGCAAAGTGTAATGAAGCAATTACTACACCTCAACACCCTTAAGGCGCAACTTTAGGGAAAGGTAGATTATTATGCAAATATGGAGTCCCATTAACAAGGCCTCGATCGTACTCATGTACAAATGCAAAGAGAGAGAAACCCCTTAGTGAGATGAACCATCGCGGAAGAATCACTCGAAGAACTCGATGAAGCAACACTGAACCCTAAACGTTAGAAGCAAGGAAAGATAGTTTTGTTTTGCAAGATACTATCTGAATCACAAATGCAATAGTAGACCCGATGCCAAGAAACACTGGAAACTCACATACTGGATCAACCCTGGAATCTGTAAGCAATAGTAGATGAAAGGATGAATGGACCCATAATGGTGACAAATCTGGAAGTTGTGTCTCGAAGCCAATGCCAAACTAAAACTAAAACTGTCCATAGGACGAGTACCATCAAGATTCTGGAACATTAACCATAAAACCATGGCCTTCAAATGAGAAAGATCTAAACCAATGCAGATCAAGAACTATAAAATCCCAATGTGAAGTGTGAACCGAAACAAACCAATGATGTGTCCAGCTAAGCAAGAAAGAAGCTAAAAGGAGACAACCGGAAACCAGACAAACTCATGCGAGTTGTCACCAATCATGAAAGATGGATGCAATAACTCCCCCTTAATGGAACTTTATCTCAGTTCATTTATTACAATAACCCAATGATTGTGAAAGGAGATAATGCAAAACATGCATAAACTACAGAGAAAATGCAAACTTAGTGCATGAAAACAAAAATGAGTGCATGCACAAACCAATGTTCACATCTGCGTCCATGATGAAAAATATTCAAATTTGATTTCTAAAAAATCTGTTTATAATGAGTAGACAAAAACAGAAACCCAGAAATTTTTTGAAGCAAAAAATAAAACCCAGAAATTGTTTTTTAATCCAGCAAGCAGAAGATAAAAAAATAAAAAAAAATTAAACCTTTAGCCAGGAGAAAAAAATGACACGCGATGGTTTTTGTGCAGCTATTTTCTTCATATCCGTGAAAGAAATCAAAAAACTGAAAGATACCCAGATCGGATTTCGACCCTGGCTACAAAACTTCAGAAATCATTTTTCCTACAACTAAGTGGAAGCTGGATTTATGAAGAAAAACTAAAAATGGCTCCAATAAAAAATGGCTTTCATCAAACTTCAATCTTTTCCAATGTTTTGAATTGAATGGAAAAACTTGATTTGATCCAAAACGCTGCATAAATATACTCAAGGAGAAAAACCTTGAGGGACCTCGAACGAACTCTGCAATGAATCTCTCCAGAAATCTGAGAAGGGGCTGCAAATCAAGCTCTGATACCATGTTAGAAACCCATGATCTGATTGCAAACCTGAAAATTACCTTCCACAGAAGAGAAAAACAGAAAAAGCAGAGATTGCATAAAAACATGCAATTTGATATATTCGAAAAGACCAATAATTACAAGAGATAATTTGCTTTATAAAAGCAAATATGCCTAAACCTAATCTTATCTTGAGCAACAAGATAGCTCGATAAGATAAAGATGATCCTATAACTTAGGAATTAAATAAACCTAAGTAAATATACAAATTAATAATTAATTACACCAATAGATTTAATGTCCAAGTTTAGGAAATATGCATCATCAACATAAAATTTTTCATTGGATAATATCATAGATGTAGAGAACTATCAATCAAAAAATAGACAACGAGATATCTCAATTGAAAAATTACTAGAAGACAATAACCTATTTAGAATAAGGCCCTTTGTATACAATGTAGGCGATTGTCTTTTTGACTCATTACAACTACTGTTACATATGCGATACACATCTCTTGAACTAAGAAATGGAATAGTTGATCATTTTTTAAATTGTCTAGCAATTGATGATCCTCACGCTTTGTTTTCACTTCAAAATGAGCTAGACTCACACACACTATCCAAAATGCATGGCATTCATGATGTTAGTACATATTTGCGATGCATGCGACTATCTGTAGTTCCAAAGCCAAATTGTAATGAGTATGGTCTTTGGGGAGACTTGTTTTGTATTAAGTGGCTATCCAAGTGGTTAGATATTGAGATATGTATTTGGTCGTTAAGAGGAAAAACAAAGTACTTACATTTCAATGAAAATTCACAAAGTACAACATATTCTATTCTCTTCCATGATTAGGATCATAAAAATGGACATTTCAAACTGCTTGTGAGGAAAAAATTTAACACACCTGAACAACAGACTCACCAATCTAAAAAATTTGGAAGAAATATATACTCCCTAAAAATAATTCTACAGAAAAAAAAATAGATACAATGTCTAGATTATGCAAAAACGCATTATCAATATCAAATTGTGGTGACAGTCTTTTCAATACTATTGCAAGTTTGACTGAAAATGAATATGACAACCCATGTCTTAGATGCTACATGGCTCAATCCTTTTGCAATGCAATGCTAAATGGAGACAACATAGAAAATGAATGCCTTGAAACATGCTTAAAATATGAGTTGAAAAATACTTGTGGTGTGAAAAATTGGGAAACATTTATTGCAAAAGTTGGAGATCCATTTGAACAAAGTGAAATTGAAGGCTCTGCTTACAGGTCAAGAAAGATGCTTTGATATATGAATTATAGATTACATGTTTTGCTATTTCTTGCTAATGGTAATGTATGCTTTCTCATTTTCGATTAAGAAGTGGTAAATGGTGTGTGATTTCAATTGTAGAGTTCCTAAGCCTGAAAATCCAAACATTTAGATATAACGATGAGACTTACGAGGCATTGAATGATATGATTTATTTTCATATTCTTTATCTTTATTATTTATGTTTGTTCTCTTTTAGATTTGTTAGACTCATTTGTTCTCCATATTCCTTGTTTTTCAGTATGTTCTAGTTTCATGATCTAATTTTGGCATTTCTTGGACATTATTGTATCTATACCATGATCCTTATGCCAAGGTGGGTGACGATCCATGGAAGTGGCACTTACACTAACACAATAGTTGATTAGTTTCAAATTGACTATGTTTTCCTCCTCAGCCTCCCCTTGCCTTTTCTTTAATTGAGTGCCTCCAAAAGCATACATACTAACCAGTCATTGCTACTGCCAAAAGAAGTGAAAAAGCTCCAATAGTACTGGAAATTACTGCTACATGGCTCCAAGTGTGTGTGTGTGTGTGTGTAATTTTGTTAGTTTAATTTATCTTACCATAAATAGAAGTTGAAAATTTAGAAATAAATAGTTGTGTTTGAAGGTTATAGATTGTATTTATTCATTGTTTTGATGGTAATTTTTGAATCTTAATTCAAAATTGTACTTTTCTAAATTTAAACTTAGGTTCTTTTTAAAATTTAGTTTGAAAAATAAATATAATAATTAATTAATCTTTAATGTCTATATAATTAGTTTGAAAATAATATTAACCAGTATTAAGTATTATATGGTATTTTATTGAGATTCAACTTCACATTTCTTGAGTTAATCTTCATCAGTCTATATTTCATGAGAAATTGTTCATAAGAACTCATATTTCATGAGCATGAGCATGAGCATGAAGGATCTAGTAAAGTGACTAGATGGAACCCATACTAAATATATATTTAAATTGTCTAAATTGAAAAAGAAAGTAATCTATATTCAAATTTTACAAAATACATGAACTATATAAAATAAAATATAAACTATATTATAGCTAATAATAATGGGAACACCTTCACCTCAAACATAGATGCATAATGATTTCCCCTAATTTTTTGTTGGTTTTGGGGTTCCTTTTGTATTGGTTTAGGGACTTCTATCGTACAACCCAAACTAAAAAATAACACTACTCACTCTTATCATTTTCTTTTGACATGTAATTCTACCTCATGTATGTGTGCTTCTACATTATTACAGATAACTATTCATATGTCATGAATACTATTACCCTCAAATATGTTGTGAAGTAAAATTCACTAATTAGAAATATACAATAAAACATAAGAAACCTTAAACTCAATAAAATACAAACATAATTAATGAAAAATTATCTTTACATCCAACCATTTTTTAAAAAATATTGTATAATATTTTTTTTATAGTTAGAAAGAAAAATATTTTCTAAATACAAAAAATGGCTTATTAGTAACATGTTTTACTCATTAATATGAAAAAAGTTGTAATTATTCTAAATTGAGATTCATTATTGTCTTGCATGGTAAGATTAATGAATATTTTATTCTATGACAAGATATGATCTTTTAGAAAGAATAGAACAATACCACCATCACATAATGGGGCATTTATTAGTTATACCATGCTAATTACTCAAACTTATCACCATCTTATAAAAACTTCACACTTATCATTGTATGTGTGTAAAAATACATATTTCCCAAGGATAATCACTAGAATAAAATCACTCTCTAAATATGTTCCTTTATAAATTAAATCTGGTAGAAGGATAAATATATGATTAGAAATGGTAGAGAAAATTAATTTTTATAATATTTAATGGGTTGTACCGACATACAATAAGAAAAAAAATATTTTAAAATACCACAACTTTAATGTTCATAAAATAACATGAAGTATATAAACAATGACAACATCACTTATTTAAAAAAAATAAAATAGTATTTGCAATTTATGTTTTCTTGTTTTATTATATTTATATTTAATGTTCCTATTTATCATATTTATTTTATCACCTCTACCTTTATTTATTTGTTATTTTCTTCAATCGGACTCTCCCTATCAAAATTTAGGATATCCTATATATGTAATGGGGTTAAATAATGTATAAAATTTTACATGTATGAATCATAGATAGTAATAATTGAAACTTAGCTAAAATATTTTCCATCTATAAGAAGGACCATTTCCTATACAATTTTCATCATATATATCTCATTTTGGTTTGGTGGTTGTATTGCTCTTCCATTTTTTATCCTCTTTTAAATTTAAAAATAAATTAATAATTAATAGCATTATAGGATAGATCTATAATTAATAACATTAAAACCTTATTAATTAGATGATCTATCCAATTTATTTTTCTAACTATTATAAATTATGTAGTACATCTTTATTTATTTTTCCTCTCAATCCTATATTTATCATGGGAAGAACCATTTTTTCTCTCCTTACAAGGCTAATATTTTGATAAACATGAATGTAGATTTAGTAAGATGATAGTATGTATGCCTAATATTCCATGGTACTTCGAAATTATGTGGATTTCATTCAAGATAAAATATTATTTTTATTTATTCTCTTTCTTTTGAAATATTTACATTCATTTTTTGTGATCATTTACGTATTTTCCCTCATAATTAGGATCATTCTTTAACTCAATATCAATTGAGTAAATAATTAAAATTTTATATAATTTTATATATCAATTTATAGTCACATTTATTGAAGATATGATTCAAATTGGATTCAAATAATTATTTTTTTATATTAGTTATAAATCAAATGTTCTTTCAATCTCTTATCTCTTTTATCAAGAGCAACCTAAAAGTCAATTTCTATATATTTTTTCATTTGACATTTTACTAAATAGAATTGGATTTTTTACATTCTCAATTAACATTGTATTAAATATATTTGAATTTTTTACATTCTCAAATAAAATCTTGCTAGGTTTTAGTTATTTTTTACGATCAATAATTTTTTTGACCTTAAGAGAGTAGTTCAGAAATCAATCTATAACATATTAAGCTTGCTTTTCTAAATCTAATTGTATACATTTCTTGGCTTTTCTAAATCTGATTGTATACATTTCTTTCTTAAAAGAGGGCCTATCTTAATTTCTACTATGAAAAAACAATTAATGAACCTATAATTAGAGAATTTTGAATTAAATTTTATCAAATTCTTCCCAACCTTTTACACTAGTGCTTCACAGTCTTATATGAATCAATTCATTTGGAGTTTTCCATCTTCTAAAACTTAAAAAATTGTACATTTAATTTACAAAAAATAAATCATAGTAACATTTATCAGAATTTCTTTTAATTTCTAACATTCTCATTCTCCATTCTGTTAATAATAGCTAATTTCTCTATATCCGTATTTTGTACCCAAATTTATTTTTCCATGAATTATCATTGTCGCTCATTATACTATAATAAACTTATAATTTTAATGGAATTATGAATCTTATCATTGTGTAAGAAGAACATAATTTCCACACTATTTAATTTTATGCATTGAATTTCTTTGTTCCTTGGAAATGTTTTCTTCACTATTCCTTGGTGTTAATTTTGAGGAATATAGATGAAAAGGGGATGCAAATGGCATTAGTTAGCAAGTTAATTAATCATGAGATAGAACATTAGATAGCTCAAATGCTTCTTCCAAAGGTAGAAAAGGCCTCTTTGGCTTAAGTAGAATATTTATGATGCAATTAGAGGTAGATGTGTTAGATTATTATTATTTAGTTTTGTACAAGTTCTCTAAAAATTTGGAACATATCAAAGACTTGAAATTTCTTTCTCAATATGTAAATCCAACCTTTCTAGTGAAATTATCTAAAAAGTGAATAATTTGACCTACCAATATATGTTACCTCCATGGTGCCAAATATAGTTGAATGCACTAACTCCAATGGTCATGAATTGTTCTCATGTTCTTTGGTAGAAAATATAATTCTATTTTGTTTGACATATATGTAATGCTCACACAACTCAAAATCTATCTATTTTAGCCCCAAAAGTTGATCAATTTTTGTGCAAAATCTCAAGGCCTTTATTACTCATGTGACTACACCTTTTATGCACAAGCTTCGTCCCACTGCCTGCAACTTTCATTGTAGCTTTCACTCTATTCTAACTCTCTAGTGTTGCAAGGTGTGCACCCTTGGTCTCCTTGTGTTGTGCAACATAGTGCTCGAGTTTGTGACATGGCTTAACCATCTCCTGTGGATTCATTAAATTTGGTGGTTGTATCGGGCAATAACAATCATATGTGCAACAATTGGTATTATAGCCTGGGTCACGGGTCTGAACCCATCGCTTGCATTGTGGGGATTTTTGCAAGGTGTGCACCCTTGGTCTCCTTGTTCTATTCAACATAGTGCTCAAGTTTGTGGCACGGATTAACCACCTCCCCTAGATTCATTAACTCTAGTGGTTGTATCAGTCATTAATAGGTTGATATTTTAGTGCAATGAAAACCATTTGTATAACATCTATCATATACAAAGTGCTTTATTTTACTCCTCTAGCAATTACCAAAGCTCCTTTGATCAACTTCCACATGCTTGACTAAAAAGTAATGCTACAACCTTGATAATTTAATGCCTAGCTAAAATCAATATTTTTTTGAGTTGAGGGACATGTGTATAGCATCTTGTAGTAGCCAACTATTACTACTTTTTAATTTTAATAGAACTAATCCTTCACCAAAAATATCACAAGGTTCATCATAATTGAGATAAACCTTACCAAACTTACTACTTTAATAGTTATTGAAATATTTCTTGCATGATGTGGCATGAAATGATGCTCCAAAATTAAGCATGCAAACATTTTATATAGCTTGTCCTATATATAAAAAAAGACATCCTACATCTTCTTCATTTTCTTTTGACTAACTTTCAATATTCTTGAGTGACCAAAAGTTTCTTTTAATGTGGCCTTCTTTACCAAAATACCAACAACTAATATTTATACCCTTTGATTTTGACCTCTTGCTAGATATTTTTTCATCTTCTTTTATGGTTATCCATCCCTCATGCTTGTGATCTCCCCTATAATCGATTACTGAAGAATCTCCTGATGAATTAATTTGATGTTTTCTTCTCATGTCCTTGCTAAGAAGAATCCCAAAATGTCATCAAACTTCAACACACTTCCTTTCTTCCTGAATTTCAATTTGCTAACAACCATAACAACTCTTTCCCATCTATCAATTAGAGAGAATAATAGGAATACAGCCTTAATCTCATCTCCCAAATTTATGCTCAAAAAGAATAATTCACCAATCAATGTATTAAATTCATTCAAATGATTTGATACATTTTTTCCTTCCTTTGTCTTCAAATTATATAATTTCTTCATCAATTTTTTTTATGTGAAGTCCATCTCATTGTGATGTGGGAAAAGGGGATCGAGGGTTTAAATCACACTTTCTACTACATTACATTAGAGAGAGGGTGCTGGAAAGAAGTTGAGTCCACTTTTTGGCCAAAAAGTGGCAGTGTTTTTCCTGATTTTCAGAATTTGACACATTTGACCTTAAAATTTGAAGCACTTCGAGATGAAATCTTCAAAAAAGTCACTGGTCATAAAATGTAGTGCTCAGAGTCTAGTTTCCAAATATGTAATTTATTTCAATACCTAGACTATACAAATTGAGTTTCAATAGGTGTTTCTAAAATCCATTGATTAAAAGTCACTTTCTTTTTACCATACCATGCACGTGTACAACATCCATATTTTAACTTAAATTATCATATTTTCCTAAATCCTTTTGGGAAAATATTTGTGACTCACTAAAGCTTGTTCTCAATATTTTTTTGTAATTTTTTATTCAATTTTTTTAATTAAATTTTTATTAGGCATATTTGTCATTTTGAAAAATCGTCATGTACGAAATGCATAAGATGACCTAAACTTATCATTTTTGATTTTTTTAAATTGAAAAAGAATTTCCCTCAAGTTTTTCTCTTTGTTCAATCTATTTATCAAAATGTTATGTTGATCAAAAGTTATTAAAATTAGTAAAAACCTTGATATATTTTAAAGCTTATGGACCAGTTTTTATTAGAAATTAATTGAAAAATAGATAAATAATCCAATTGTAAGAAAAAAATTACATATTTGAATCACAACAAGATTGTCTCATCTAAAATGGGTTTCCACCTTGTCGTACCTAAAAAAAAGTCATCAACCATATGTCCAAAGTTGGTATTTTTCTCTGACATTGTTAGGACCTTGAACTTGCAGGTCAAACCAGGTTGAAGGCCTAGGTTTGTATTCCCAATGCTTTTTCCAAACCAAAATCCAAGTCAGAAACCCGACCACAAAGCTAAAAGTAATTGAATTTTTAAAAAACGGGATTCCACTTTATAAAATGAGATCCTGTTTATTAAAAGTGGGATCTCATTTTATAATCGAGATCCCATTCCCTAATATTTAATATTCAAACCGTTGGAAATGAAACGAGATCTTGTTTCCCTTCCAATGGTCCCCACATTTAATATTAGGGAACGAGATCCCAGTTTTTATAAGCAGGATCTTGTTTTATAAACGAGATCCCATTTCTTTTATTTAAATTTTTTGCTAAAAACTACTGTGAAGTCTACAATTCACATGTATGGCTGAGAGTAGTAAAATTGAGCTATTTTTCATGAGCTATTGTCTTTATAGGTGGTGAACTTTATTTTTTCATAGGAGGCATCATGTACACCATTTTTGAAGTGGAATTGTGTTAGTTTTGTATTTGTTTGGAGGAACAAAAGGTCTTCAACTTGCAATATAGATTGAATTTTTCAAAGGAGGCATGAAGAAAACAATTTTTAAAGTGGAATTGTACTAGTTTTCTACTTGTTTTGAGGAACAAAAGAGGAAGAATTTTGTCCTAATAGGTCTTCAACTTCCAATTTGGATTGAATATTTTGAATAATTTCACTATTGACATTCATTTGTGCTTAAGAATTTTATAATCATGGGAGATAAAGCTCATAGTAAGAGAAGACAATGACTCCTCAAGAAGTTGAAGCAAAGAGAGAGGAGAGACAAAGACAAAGAGAAAGAATAATGAGAATTAAATCAATGAATGATGGTGGAGAATCCAATTCCACAACTATTGAAGATGAAAACATTGAGGATACCATTGTTGTAGATGAATCTAATTTGCAAGGAGTCAATTTGGAGAAGAATATGATTATACAAACAAGTCCTACTATGTCTTCAAATCCCTCTTCGAATGGTATGGAGAATGTTTCAATATGCACAAATCTAGGTACGTCTTCAAATCCACATGTTAGTGAAATGGTAAATTTGTATGTAGAAGATTTACAAGATGTTGGACTTAATGATGTTGACATTGATGATATTCAGAGAGATGAAACTTTTATAGAATTTGTTGAAAATGAAAAAGAACAATATTTTCTTGCAAATGAAAATGAGAATGATCCTTTTGTTGAAAATGAAAACAAAATCTATTTTTTTGATGAAAATGAAAATGAAAATGAAAATTGTTTTGTTGGTGAAAATGAAGATGAAAATGTAAATGAAACTGAAGATGAAGATGAAGATGAAAATCTAGGATGTGACATTGAATTTAATGAAAATACTTTTTCAAAAATTGGAAGTGGTGTTTTCGGATAATCTCCCTAGTCAAATTTCTTGGAGGCAAATAAGAACACATGAATAGAATACACCAAATTCTTTATCAGAAAAAATTTGCATTTCCAATGTCAATTAATGATGCAATTGATGAGAATGCAAAAAATGACGAAAGTAATGAATAGGTTAGACTTTTATGTTAAACCAAAAAGAAAGGATCAATCATTAAAACATGCTATGTCTACTGTTGCTAGTGCCATTCAATTTGTTGGCAAAAATAGTTGATCTAAAGATAAAAATGTAGCAAGAAGAGCTATAACTACTACTATAGTTAACAAAGCAACTTTGAATAAAGAATGGTAAGCAATATTAGTGAAATTTTAAAAATACATCCTAAAACATTGCTAAGAGTGGAAAAAAGAAGAGAAAGTATATAAATTGATCCTATCAATCAATGTTGGAGTTTCAGTGGATGACTACTGAGGTCTAATATGAAATTAAATGTTGAAATTAAATCTTTGATCAAAAAATATTGGCATGATAATACTAGGGTTTCATCTAATGCTAGAGATGTTTTAAAATTAAGGGTGGGGTCCAAGTTAAGTGATCCTCCTTTTAAAACACCAATTAGATACAGCACAAACTGAATTTTATAGAAAATTTTGTAGTGATTCAGTGTTACCTGGTAATATTAAAATAAGTCAAAGGTCTTTTGAAAAATGTAAACCCTGGTATGTAAAAATTAATAAGCAACAAATATCTTGTTGTAAAATGCAAGTTCAATTTCATTATTTTTATGATATTTTTTGATATATACGTTGTACCTTGCATACTAACATGATTATATAGGAGTGTGGTATTGATATGCCACTTGAAGCAATAAGAGAGTTTATTTCAGGTTTTTTTTGTGAAATATCTAATGATAAATTGTTTTATTTAAGTTCTTCTATTTCTAGACAATGCATTAACTATAGAAATCTTTCATTTTTAAGAATTTGTATGCATGAAAGTGTTGATAATGATTTTGGACAACAATTAGTAGATGTTAAAAGATTTAAAAATGTTCACTATTCTTTAAAAGATGGAAAAATAGGAAAGCGTTGTGATTTAGTTACAAAAAAAGTTAGTGTGCATACATTCAAGAGTGAATTTAAAAATGAAATTATACCAAAATATGTCATGCACTTCGAACATACTTGATGGCTTGATGGACAATTTCGCGCATGTAGAAACACATTTCCAATTGGTACTATACTTTCAATGGTTGATTTTGTGGATAATTATACTCTCACTCCGTAAAAGGAAATTCAATCATAGTATTATAATTCAATGCAAGTAGCTATGTTTGTCCATATTATTTATAGACATGCAGATGATAGCACTGAGGATGATAGAAAAGTTTTGAGGGAGTATCATTTTTATTTGAGTGACAATTGGTTACACTCGTTAGAGTTTGTTCAATATTGTTTCAGTATATTTTATAGAAATTTAAGAGAGAGGAATCTAGATGAAAGAACACCTCATATGGTATGCTAATTGTACGAGGCAGTTTAAGAATGCTCGAATGTTCTATTGGCTAAGTAGGGTTCACAAGGAACTTAATGTCCAACATATATGGAGTTTTTTTGAAGCTGGGCATGGTAAAGGAGAACATGATGGAGTTGGTGTGTGTGTCAAAAGAATTCTTGCTAGAGAACAATTAAAATTTGAGGATTCAGTAAAATTTAAAGATGCACATGGGATTTTGGAAATTGGTGTAATACAAGATTATATGCACCTGGTTTGAGTGAGTACTCTACAATTCATCAATTCTTTTGGTTGGTTGAAGAAGAGAACATTGTACCTAGAGTTGATTATCATACAATCATTGGATCTAATAAATGGCATTCATTTAGGAGTGTGAAAACAAGCACATGGACTATTTGGAAAAGGGAGCTTGCATGTTTTTTCAAGTTTTGTATCTCAAGAGATTGGGAAGCATGTGAAAATACATAATGGGTTGAAGAGTTGGAGCAAAGATCGTTGACACACAAGCACGAGTCAATATGAAAGAACTATTGAAGAAAATGATCAAGTTTTCACATCTGAAGATTATGACCATGTTTAAGACCTTGTACAAGAAGGTAATTTTAATTCAATTTATTTCATTTTATTTCACTTTATTAAGTTATTTTGTAATACTAAATTATTTATATGGATATGCATAAGTTATTAAATCGAATTTTGTTGGCAGGACATGTGTATGCTGTTATTGCACCCGAGGGGAATGAAGAGCAAATAGAATATTGGTTGGCTCATTGTGTGGAAACTAAACATAAGTTGTTAGCACCTCAAGAAGATGATGATGGCTTTCATTATCCAATAGGTATGGTGATCCCCTTAAGACATCCCGTCTTTGGAGCACCTAGGCTAAACTCCACTTTGTTAATGATCAATTTTGGCTTGTACCTGACCTTAGCCAAGTCAGGGTATTGGTGTGTTTATTTTGGACCTTAGAAGGTCTTGCTTGTGTGTGGTGAGTTAGTCACTAGGACTAAAGTCACCTTAGTTAAATCATAGTTGTTAATTTTTGCTTTAATTAGCCATAGATAGCTTATGTTGGAATGTAGGGCATTAAATGTGTTCTAACACATCTTAGTTGTTAGAAGATGCCAAGAGGCAGTTAGGGAAGTTGATGGCTCAGAATCAAGGAAATTGAGGTCCTAAGATTTAGGATGATGGCAAAGTTGCAAGAATGTTGCAAAGTTGCATGACAACATTTGTTAGGTTGCATGCAACTTAGTTGTCTTGGATCCCCTAAAATTTAGGAGTGTGGGATCGATCAACATCCCTTGAAACATGGAAAAGGCATCTATGTATGTGTGGTGGCTTGTTGGCAAGCAGTCAGTGAATGGTAATCAAGTTTTTGTTTTGTGGATATAGAGGAAAGTCTGCAATTTCTGTGTTCACCATGTGATCTTGAGAAACAGTGTTATCAAATGCATTGTATATACTGATTTGGTATCGTATTTGTGTTCATAGTGTAGTGTTAAGTCTTTTTCATTATGTAAGCAAGATAATCTGAGTTAAATTAGTATTGCAATTCCATAGTTTAGAATCTAGAGGGTTGTAGTTTCAGTTTTTGAGCAGTCAGTCTTTGATTGGCTCCCCCATAAAATCTAACCACGAGATCTTCCTAAGATTGGATTTAAATGATAGGGGATCCAATCATTTGTACATATTTAAAAGTAGGAAGTATTTGGAGTCAAGCATTTTCTTTCAAATCCAAACCCTAGGCGAGTTCTTACTACCCGGTTAGAGGTTTGGCAATCAAAGATTGAAGAGAACAGGCAGGGAAAGGAGTTACTGTACAGAACAGGTATAGTTCCAAGTGGGGCATAACCTTACCTAAGAATGCTAGAAGGATTGAGGCTTAACCAATCCATTTGTGTGAGAGATTAGCAAAAGATCAGTAAAACCCTAAGAATTAGGTCTACTAGCCCTAATTGCCCTTGATTATTGGAACCCACTGTACGTAGGAAAAAGGGGTCTAAAACCCTATGAATATTTTAAAGGACCAAAAAGGGTATCTGGAAGTGAATTTCATTTGCTAGGTTGTTTGGAAAGTTTGGGAAAGAAAAGCAAAAAGGTGACTGGTAAGGGCTATAAGCGATTAGGCCTCCTTAAAGCAAAATCTTGAAATCGGTAAGACAGCAAGTTGAAGGTGCTCAAAGATGGATCTAAATGCATGTAAAATGAATGGTTTCAGTGTCTCTAACACCCCTACAAGCAGTTCAGTGTTTTGTAAGATGATGGCACTTATAATCTTCTAGGTGTTGGGAAGAAGTTTGCAAGTTCACATGGTGTTGGTCTTCTAGGGTGAATCACAAAAGGAAAACTCTTGGAGAAGAGTTGGAGCAGGACTTGGTTAATCATCCAAGCCTAACAAGAACCTATTGGTATCAGGTTCTAGGAAGGAGATGGTGAAAAGGTCTTCTAGTAGATTGTGCAAGCAAGCCTTGGAACACTAATTAGCCATATTAGTATCAGAGCCTTTGTTTGATCAAGGCTTGTGATTGATGTTGCAACCCACTGAGTCAGTAGGAGAGAACACACCAGAGGAAAGAATCATGGTGACTAATGCTAAGTTAGCTAAGAAGGTAGAAGAGCAAGAGGAGGACAACCGACTGCTAAGAGAAAGGTTGTCTCAAATGGAGAAGCTCTTGGATGAAGTCCAAGAAACAACAGACAAAGTGAAGGATAAGATATAACAGAAGGAAGAGTAGGAAGCAAAGGAAAAGGAAGTTGAATTGGAGGAGGAAGCTCCAAAACCTGACCCTGTCCTTGCTGAAGAACCCTTCTTGAAGGCACTGTAGGCCTTAAGTGGCAAAGCTTTGGAAGGTGTGCCAGTATTCAGTGGAAAAATGGACCCTGATTCAATTGTGGACTGGATTGAGAGCATAGAGAATCACTTTGAATGTGATGGTATAATAGAGGCCCAAAAAGTAAAGATGGCCAAGTCAAGGTTGAGAGGTGTAGCTCTCACATGGTGGAAATTTGTACAAGCTGAAAGAGAGAAAGAAGGCAAGGGTCCTATAGTTACATGGAGAGGCATGGTAACCAAAATAAGGAAGACCTATCTACCTAATGACTATGAAGTCCAGTTGCATAGGAGGAGACATAACCTTAGGCAAAAAGATATGGATGTCCAAACATACACCGAGGAGTTTCAAAAATTGTGCCTTAGATCAAAGGTGGTTGAAGATGAAAGCATCAAGCTAGCAAGGTATCTGAATGGGCTTAAACGGTCTACCCAAGAAGACATGAGCCTAGTGAACTTCAAAACCATCCGCCAATGTTATCAAATGGCCTTAAAGATAGAGGAGAAAGGAAAAAATAAGCAAGAGAAAACCTCCAAAAGTAGAGGTAAAGGAAAAGACAACAGAGGAAAAAGAGGTGGCTATGGTGGAAGGAGTTCAAAATCAAGGGCTCAAGGAGAAGTCAGATACTCTGATCAGCAAGAAGGAAGCTCTAGTAGAGGTGGTAGAGGAAGAGGCTCCAACTCTAGAGGAAGAAGTGGTGGACAAGGAAGAGGTAACTATTTTACCAACATGAAATGTTACCACTGCAATCAAATGGGACACCCGGCCTATAGATGTCCAGAGAAAGGTGGTACCTCTCATGGAAGTGACAAGAGGACTAACCTGGTTCATGATGAGACAATTGCAGCAGATAAACATCATGAAGTACCATTAAACTCAGAGGAAGGTGAGAACCTCATGATGAGAACTTTGATCAAGGAGTCGGTTAAAGAAGAACCAAACCAAAGGAGGTCCCTGTTTAGGATAAAGTGTAAGATGATGGGAAAAGTGTGTAGAGTCATCATTGACTTAGGGTCTACTGACAATATTGTGTTAGAGGAGACAGTCAACAAGCTGAAGTTGACAAGGATACCCCACACCAATCCTTACAAGGTCACATGGCTCAATAAAGGTCAACATGTCTTGGTGAATGAACAAGCATGGGTGGAGTTCTCAATTGGTAGCTACAAGGAGAAAGTCTTATGTGATGTATTACCTATGGATGCATGCCACTTGCTCCTAGGTAGACCATGGCAATTTGATCACCAAGCTATGCATGATGGAGCAAAGAACTCCTATAATTTCAAGAAAGATAAGGTAACCTTTAGAATTCAGTCTTTGCTAGAAGATGCAGAGGTGTAGACAGCAGGTCCTAAGCTACTCATGGTTGGTGAAAAAGAGTTCCTAGAAGCCTTGGAAGAAGGAGAAGGACTTGGCTATGCAGTGATATTAAAGCCAAGAGAGGTAAGCAATGAGAAAGAAGCTGAAAAACCAGAGTTATCTAAGGAGATACAAAAATTGTTACAGACCTATGAAGGCATTGTGAGCAGTGGACAACCAACAACATTACCCCCTAAGAGAGCCATAAGTCATAGGATAGACTTGATACTAGGGATACCCTACCAAATAAAGCAGCTTACAAGATGACACCTCAACAAAATGAGGAAATAGCTAGGCAGATTCAAGAACTCCTAAACCAAGGTCTTATTAGAAAGAGCATTAGTCCATGTGCAGCACCCACTGTCTTAGCACCTAAAAAGGGAGGAGAATGGAGGCTTTGTACTAATTCCAGGGCCATAAATAAGATAACCATCAAGTATAGGTTCCCTATCCCTAGGATTGAAGATCTCATGGATTGTCTAGGTGAAGCTAGGTACTATACCAAGATAGACTTAAAGAGTGGTTATCACCAAATTAGGATACATGAGGGAGATGAGTGGAAAACAACCTTCAAAACCAATGAGGGTCTTTATGAGTGGCTAGTTATGCCATTTGGATTGTCTAATGCCCCCTCCACATTCATGAGACTCATGAATGAAATCCTCAAAGACTACATTGGAAAATTTGTAGTGGTGTATCTTGATGATATACTAATTTATAGAAAAACAAGAGAAGAGCACCTCCAACAGATAGAGTTGATTTTCAAGAAGCTGTAGGAGGAGAAGTTGAAGATCAATTTGGAAAAGTGTGAATTCATCAAAATAGAGCTGGTGTACCTTGGATTTGTGCTATCACATGGCAACTTGAAGATGGACAGTAGCAAAGGGGAAGCCATCCTCAATTGGCCTACTCCAAAGACAGCAACCGAGGTAAGAAGCTTCCATGGTCTTGCTCAATACTATAGAAAATTCATAAGACAGTTTAGTTCTATTTGTGCTCCTATGTTGGATACCATAAAAGGAGGAATGAAGAATAAGTTTGTATGGAATGAGCAAGCTAACAAAAGTTTTGAGTTGCTGAAGGAAAAGGTAGCTACCCAACCTGTTTTGGTGTTACCAAGATTTGAGAAGCTATTCACCATTGAGTGTGATGCAAGCAATATACAGCTGTGGAGTTGTTCTGGAGTCGAGAGAGCTGAGACCGGTGGCACTTCCATTGAGAGAAGTTAAAAGTGAAGCCAAGAAGAAGTATTCTTCTTATGACCTTGAGATGTGTATGCATTGAATACGAGGCTTTAAGAAAATGGAGGCATTACTTGCTTCCCAAAGAATTCATAGTGTATTCAGACAACCAAGCACTCAGTTTCCTAAATTCACAAGAGAAGTTGAGTCACAGACACATGAAATGGGTGGAGTACTTGCAAGCTTATACCTTCAATATCAAGCACAAGAAAGGAGCTCTCAACAAGGTGGCAGATGCCTTGAGTAGAAGAGTCCTCACCATTCAAGAGATTCAGTTGAAGAGCATGGGAATACATCATTTCAAGGATCTATATGCAGATGATGAAGATTTTGCAGACATTTATAAGGTATGTGCTGAATACAAGAATCACTTTCATAGTAAATATGCTGAATATACTTTGCAAAGTGATCTTTTGTTTAAAGGAAATCAGCTATGTGTCCCTAGAGGCTCTATTAGAGAGAATTTGATACAAGAAAAGCATAATGGTGCATTGAGTGGTCACTTTGGGATCACCAAGACTCAAGAACTTGTTCAAAGGTTTTACTATTGGCCAAGGATGAACCTAGATGTTAGGAGGTATGTGGAGAGTTGTATGGTGTGTCAAAAGGCCAAGGGTACTTCTTCAAATGCAGGCCTATACCAACCACTGCCTATTCCTACTAGGCCATGGGAATGCTTGAGTATGGATTTTGTAGTTGGGTTACCCCCAAGACAAGGCAAGGCATGGATAGTGTTTATGTGGTTGTGGACAGATTCAACAAGATGGATCACTTTGTGCCATGTAAAACAACCAATGATGCCAGTCAAATAGCTTCTCTTTTCTTCAAAGAGATAGTAAGGATTCATGGATTACCAATCAGCATTGTATCAGAAAGAGACACTAAGTTCATGGGCCATTTTTGGAAGACACTTTGGCAGAGATTGGGCACTAATTTATCCTTTGGATCTGCATACCATCCCCAATCTAATGGTCAAACCGAAGTTGTAAATAGAACTCTTGGAAATCTCTTAAGGTGCTTGACCAAGGAGTATGGTCAACAATGGGATCAGTTGATTGGACAAGCTGAGTATGCCTATAATGATATTGTGAATAGATCAACAGGGAAGAGTCCCTTTGAAATTGTCTATGGATTACATCCTAGAGGAGTCTACAAGCTGAGAGACTTAAAGGATGGAGTCAAGGGAAGTGGATATGCTGATGATTTTGCCTATGCAATGCAAGAGATTCGTGATACAGTCAGAAAGACATTGGAAAAAAATACCATGAAACATAAGACTAAGGTGGATGAGCATAGGAAAGAAGTTTAGTTCAATGTTGGAGACCTGGTGATGGTGCATTTAAACAAGTCTAGACTACAGAAATGAGTCCCTCACAAGTTGCAGATGAAGAGGATAGGTCCCTGTCCAATCCTAGCAAAATATGGAAACAATGCTTTCAAGGTGCAGCTACCAGATGAAAGTGGACTATCCCCTATTTTCAATGTTGTAGATCTGGTTCATTGCAAAGGACCACCACCAGACATGGATCATAACCTCCATGAAGTTATCCAAGATGTGGAAGAACTTAAATTTCCTTCTGCTACAGTCAAACAAGCTGATAGGATATCGGATACTAGGGTCTACAAGAGGACTAGGACCAAAGAATACAAAGAACATCTAGTAAAAGGGCATGGTCAATCTGATGCTGATGCAGTATGGATCAAGGAATCAGAGTTCAAGAATTTGGGCATTAATCTCAACTTGCTCAATCTAAGGGTGGATTGAAATCTTTTGTTTTTGGGAGGATGGTGCAGGAGCACCTAGGCTAAACTCCACTTTGTTAATGATCAATTTTGGCTTGTATCTAACCTTAGCCAAATCAGGGTATTGGTGTTTTTATTTTGGACCTTAGAAGGTCTTGCTTGTGTGTGGTGAGTTAGTCACTAGGACTAAAGTCACCTTAGTTAAATCATAGTTGTTAATTTTTGCTTTAATTAGCCATAGATAGCTTATGTTGGAATGTAGGGCATTAAATGTGTTCTAAACACATCTTAGTTGTTAGAAGATGCCAAGAGGCAGTTAGGGAAGTTGATGGCTCGGAATCAAGGAAATTGAGGTCCTAAGATTTAGGATGATGGCAAAGTTGCAAGAATGTTGCAAAGTTGCATGACAACATTTGTTAGGTTGCATGCAACTTAGTTGTCTTGGATCCCCTAAAATTTAGGAGTGTGGGATCGATCAACATCCCTTGAAACATGGCAAATGAATCTATGTATGTGTGGTGGCTCGTTGGCAAGCAGTCGGTGAATGGTAATCAAGTTTTTGTTTTGTGGATATAGAGGAAAGTCTGCAATTTTTGTGTTCACCATGTGATCTTGAGAAACAGTGTTATCAAATGCATTGTATATACTGATTTGGTATTGTATTTGTGTTCATAGTGTAGTGTTAAGTCTTTTTCATTCTGTAAGCAAGATAAGCTGAGTTAAATTAGTATTGTAATTCCATAGTTTAGAGTCTAGAGGGTTGTAGTTTTAGTTTTTGAGCAGTTAGTCTTTGAATGGCTCCCCCATAAAATATAACCACGGGATCTTCCTGAGATTGGATGGAAATGATAGGGGAGTCAATCATCTATACATATTTAGCAGTAGGAAGTATTGGGAGTCGATCATTTGATTTAAAAACCAAACCCTAGGCGAGTTCTTACTACCCGGTTAGAGGTTTGGCAATCAAAGATTGAAGAGAACAGGCAGGGAAAGGAGGTATTGTACATAATAGGTATAGTTCCAAGTGGGGCATAAACTTACCTAAGAATTCTAGAAGGATTGAGGCTTAACCAATCCATTTGTGTGAGAGATTAGCAAAAGATCAGTAAAACCCTAAGAATTAGGTCTACTAGCCCTAATTGCCCTTGATTGTAGGAACCCACTGTACGGAGGAGACATGGGTCTGAAACCCTGTGAATATTTTTAAGGACCAAAAAGGGTATCTGGAAGTGAAGTTCATTTGCTAGGTTGTTTGGAAAGTTTTGGCAAGAAAAGAAAAAAGGTGACTGGTAAGGGCTACAAGCGATTAGGCCTCCTTAAAGCAAAATCTTGAAATCGGTAAGACAACAAGTTGAAGGTCCTCAAAGATGGATCTAAATGGATGTACAAATGAATAGGTTTTAGTGTCTCCTATAACACCCACACTTAGCTGATTCGGTGTTTTGGGAATGATGGCACTTTGAATCTTCTAGGTGTTAGGAAGAAGAAGTTTGCAAGTTCACATAGTGTTGAGTGCTAGGGTGAAGCTTACAAAGAGGAAAGCTCTTGGGAAAGGAGTTTAGGCGGAGGACTTGGTTAATCATCCAATCTAACAAGAACCTATTGGTATCAGGTTCCAAGAAGGAGATAGCGAAAAGGTATTCTAGTAGATTGTGCAAGCAAGCCTTGGAATACCAATTACACCACATCCCCTTAAGCAAATTTTGATAACAAGTTTTTGATCCCATTAAGCA
>VDFB02007380.1:0-13280 GCA_007258455.2 Sequoia sempervirens | reverse complement strand
TTCAAGTCATCTGCTATAATTTGTTTCAGCAGCTTTGTATGAGAGGGTTTGGGATTGCTCATCTAGTGAGTATTGATTGTCTCCATGCATCTCTCGAATGCAGAAGCATACATTCTCTTAGCTCGCTCCCTCGATTTGTAAATCATATTTCTATGCACTGGGATTCCAAAGGCTTCACCAATGGCAACAGGAGTGAGGTTGGCGAGCACTTACCCATCTGGTGACATGATTGACCATTGATCCTTCTCATAGCAGTTGGCACACTCCATCATCAGCTCCGAACACTGAATGGCTAGTGGGAAACCAGCATCTACATATAATCCGCTTCGAACAATGTTGTGCGAAGTGTTCGAAGGTCAATGACTACCAATCCCCAACATTCTGTTCCTAAAAGTCTCTAGGTTGACGATGCCCAAATTGGTATCAGTCAGCTTGCCCAACTTTGAAGTTTAACCGATTCTAGCATGAAAGACTTGCTCAACTTCTTTATAACTCGCTATTTGATGTAACTATTGTTGTCCTTTTGCCGGGCCGCCTTGCCTCGTACCATCTCCACAAAAGCATTTAGCAAACACTCATCAGCAAATTAACTTAAAAAAATAAATAAAATACTTTGCTGGGCTGCTAGTCGACTTCAAGAAGTTGCACTATTATTTCTCGTTTGCAAACCTCAACTTCTTCTTCAACAAATTCGAGTTTCAATCACTTAGAAACAAATTTCTAAGCAAGCTTTAGCAACTTCACTTCACACTCAGCAACTTCAAATCAGCAAGTTTGCACTTCTTAAATTCTCAGCAAATTTCTCTTCAAATCGAAATTTCTCCACTTGCATTAGCAACTTCGAACTTTAGCAACAAAATCAAACTTCAGCAACTTCAGCAACTTACTTCAAGTCGTCCTTCTCAGCTTCAGCAATATGATCTTCTCCAGCTTCAAAAATTTGAACTTTCAACACTTGCAGCCTTAGCAACAAAAATTCAAACTTCTTCAGCACTTCAGTCTTCAGCAACTCACTACAATATCAAACTTAGAGCAAATCGAATTCTCTTCAGCTGTGAAAAAGAAGTGAATAACTCTCAACACTTATAGGAAAGTCAATTTCTAGAAGAGGCTAAGTTTAGCCAGTGAATTAAATTTCCACTACTTCATTCGAATTTCCCTCCTCTGGCATTTTTGACACTTGTCTGAGAATCTCAATCTTCTAGAAGTTCAACTTTGATTGCCACATTTCAAACTCACTTTCAAAAATTTAAATTTAAATTCATCTTTTAATTCACCAGCCGAAGCTCTATCACTTGAATTCAAATTTTACTTCTCTTCGGCTCTGGAAAATTCATTTGTGAAGAACTGGATCAAAATCATCTACGAAACTCATTTCGAATTCATCGTTTGAAGCATCTTCCTTTCAAAAATCATTTTATTCAAATTTGCCTTAGAAAATTTTAAATCTTCCTTAGGAAAATTTCACAACTTGAGCACCGATCAAATTCCTCATGCTGAAGGCCTTGGCGAAGTGTGGAAGACATGGAAATCCATTTATCATCACAAACGTCTAGTACCCAGAAGAAAATTTTCTTTGAAATGCGAGGAATCCATGGGTACACAATGAACGGGTTCATTTAATTTTTTAAAATTTGAACCTTAGAAAAATATTATTAAATCCATTCTTCATCTGTGATTGTATGGTGTTGCTCAGACTCGAAGAATTTTTTAAATTCATCCTACATTGTCAACATTCTCAAATTTCATCACTGGAAAATTTGCTCGTGCTTCAGGAAAATTCACCACCTTCAATGTCTAGGCGTATTTTCTAAGGAAGAAAATATTTTTCCTTAGAGAAATTTTAAATCACCATGCATTTTGAAATTTTCACCTTGGAAATTTTGGTTCAATCTTGCTCATCTTGCTTGTGAGAAAATTTTTATTTCATCCATGCCCATTTGCCAGTGGTGGAAATTTATCAACTTGACTTAGAAGATTTTCCATGAAGGCGCCTAGTACATTTAACACGCTTTATTTGACATTAAATTTCCAACGCCTAGGCAATATTTTTTATTTTTCACTCACCACCCTAGGCGCATACCACACTTCATGGAGAACATGTTAAATTCCAACGCCTAGGCAATATTTTACTTCACACGCCTAGCATTCTTCATTCTACTACCTTGGCATTTTCAACGCCTAGTAACACTTGCCACCTTGTATTCACCACTTCAACTTGGACGCATATTAACATGTGTGAAGAATGACTCTTCGACTTCCTTATTTCGTCTTCACATGCCCTCTTTTGGGCGCATTTTGCATAGGGAGAAGGATGAAACATATTCAAACACTCTTGACTTTTGACTTTGCATGGGCGCATTTGAGAGAGAGAGAAGAATAAAACTTCAACGTGACTCTTGAGCTTCCTTGTTTCGTCTTCACATGCCCTCTTTTGGGCGCATTTGAGCCTAGGAGGAGGATGAGCGCATATAAGAGGGTGAGGAGGATTTTAAATTTCCACGCCTTGGCATGTGACTCTTCACCTTCTTTTCTTTTGTCCTTAATTGCTTTGTTTTGGGCGCATTTTGCATAGGCAGGAGGACGAGTTTCGTTGACTCCTTTGACTTCATTTTTTTTGGGTGCATTTCCACCTATGTGCAGGATGGGCACATTTAGGGGGTGGTGGAGGATAACTTCAATACTTGTGTTCTTTTTACAACTCGGGTGGGGCGATTCAGCCATACATATGATCGCATTGACTTCGATCATTATTTGATTTGTTCGATTCTACCAATCTTGGGGCGATTTTGCCCAAGGAGTGTGACGTCTCAACACTCCTTAGAAAAATTTCTTGATGTTTCTTCATCAACTTCTGGGCGATTTCGGGTGTCAGCAGATGAAGCCCTGCATTCTAGTCACTTTTTTCTTCAAGCTTAGCTCGTGGCCTTACTATTATAGTAAGTCTCTTTGATTTCTGTAATTCGCTTTTCTCACGATTTGAAATTTTGAACGTTGGATCCTCACAACCTTGTTGGCCTGTTGACATTGCTATTTTTAGTTGGCCTGCTATTTTTAGCCCATTTCTGAAGGTGATTTGCTATAAATAGTAACTGCTCGTTTCTGATACCTCCACAGCTCCGTTTGCTTTGAAATTTGAATGGGGTGCTCCTCACCACGTGAATTGTCTGCTGACATCGGCGCATGAAAGATCATGAGGCATAACATGGATCGAGGTTTGTAATGTGGCCTTTCCAACTGTAATAGGCAAAGTGATCACACCAAGCGATTGTTTTTCTACATTATCAAATCCTCAAATTGATAAGGAATTAGGTTCAATTCTTGATTTATCCATGCCAAGCTTATCCAAAAGAGTTACACTACATACTTTAAGGGTTGATCCATTGTCAACAAGGGTTCACTTTATCCCTATCCTATTATGTTGAGCTATTATCATGAAATCTTCATTTTGTTTTTTCACTTCTAGCAAAGGTAGCTCATCTTGATGGAAAGTAATGTCTAAGTTGGCCAAATTTATAGCTTCAATTTGGGCTGCTACTTCATTTGATTGCACATTAGGAGGGGTAGGAACATGTTGTAAGGAACTTTGAATGATGTTATGATAATGAGGGGAGGCTTGAATAAGGTCTCATAATGATATCTTAGCTAGAGTGTTCTTAAGTTGTTCAACAAGGTCATAGTCCTTTCCACTTTAAGAGGTAAACGAGGAGCACTAGGCAAGATAGGATGAGGTAATGGGAGGGATGTTGAAGTTGTTTGTCTTCGTTGTGGATTATTTCTAGTGTTATATGTATGAGCAATGATATTGTAACTCAACTTCTATGACATATTCTTCTTAGGTTGTTTGTGGTTGGTTTGAGGATGGGTAAAGGATAAGTTTAGGGTCAAGAGAGTACTTCAAGGGATATCTAATGTGCATAACCTCAAAATATTTATCCTTATTTTCATTATCTTTTAGTGAAGGAGACTCTAATGTCACTTCATCATCTTCATCTAAGGAAGTCACATCATTATTGTTTGAAAGACATGTGTCAATGTTCTCATTTTCTTGCACCATGATATCCTCCCTAGTAGCAGAGTTTTTTGGAGAACTACAAACTACATGTTCATGACATTCAAAGGTTGGTTCTTCTAAAATGTCTTCATCACAAGTAAGGGAGTTATCAATGGTTGGATTTTCTTGCTTATCAATGATGGCATTCTTGTTGTGACCTTTTTCACACATCGCCCCATTGCCAATGGGGACCCCTAATTTTTGCTCCATTCTGGTCTTTTTGGCTTTGGTTTTTGTGTGTCTCTCTCTCCGTCTGTCTCTTTTCTATGGTTCACTGGGGCCGCTCTAGCTTAATGAGTTTGGAACGTGAGGCTTCACGTAAGTCCTGTAATTAGGGTTTTGAGCTCCTCGCCAATTTGAGGCTGCTCAGCACTGAAAATTGAGTCAATACTATTGTCGTAAGTAGCAGTGCTTCCAAAGACGCCTCAACAAACTTTCATCGCATTCTGGTACCTTTACTATTTTAGTAAGTGTGGAATTCGTGGCAATCTATCAAATTTGTTTGAGATTCCGTCAGCCACACTTTATCTGAGCACATCAGTTAATCGTGATGCAATTTGGAGATAAAACCCGACAACTTGCATTATTTTATGGAAATGGCTTCCCAGCATCTAATCACCTCAAGGTCCAGATGGCAGCTTTTTACGTTCCATTATTCCTTCTATTTTTCGACCTCGCTGACATATAACATGCAAGATGAGTATCACCCACTTTTAGAATTCAAATTTCTCCGAGGCTATTTTAGGGTTTGTGATGTCGTGGTTTCTTTTGCATGTCAGATGATTCATGATGTATTTTTCGAGAGTTTCGCTGACAGGTGACATGCAAAACCAGGATTCACCAAGAAGGAACTTTGCTATTTTAGAGTGGGTTCCTTCCCAACAGCTCGTATTCACGAAATGATCGCGAACGCCGCCGTAAAACGAAGAGAAACAGAGATCATTTGATATGCAGCGCAAGAGCTTACCTGGTTTCTGCCGGGATCCAAAGACATAAAGGTCGACTTTTCAAACCGTAAATCACCATCAAGATCCTTCCGTGCCATCTCACGGTAAAATTTATCAAATCCGGAGACTTATCATTTATAGTAAGTCAATTTAGAAAACTGCTAAAAATATAAATCGTGCATGCGTCAGCGTCGACAGACAGTCATGGTGAGATGTCACAAATTTCAAGTTATCCTGAAAGCAATGGAGCTATCAGAAACAAGAAGTTACTATTTATAGTAAACCACCTTCAAAAATGTACTATAAATAGCAGGTCGGCTAAAAATGGCAGTGTCAACATGACAATGAAGTTATAAGGATACAGTGGGCAAAGTTTCAGGCCATTCCGAGCTTCAGAGGTGCGAAATCTAGAGGACTTACTATAAATAGCAGGGCATGAAATACTGGTGAAAACGATGAAAAAATTCTAAGTCTGGAACTTCAATCCTGCATCTATGGCAAAATGCGCCCAGCTAGTGAGGAGGCATGAAAATTTTCTAAGAGTCAAGCTCGTCCTTCTCCAGGGGCAAAATGCGCCCAAGGCACAAGTGGTCAAAGAAAGTCAATGATTTCTATCCTGAAGGCATAGTAAAATGCGCCCACCTCATAAGAAAGTCAAGGAAAATTGCTAAGTATGAAATCCATCCTCCTCAAAGGGCAAAATGCACCCAAGTTTCAAGAGGGTCAAAGCAAAGTCAACGAGCTCATCCTCCTCAAGGGGTGAAATGCGCCCAAATCATGCCATGTGAGGACAAAAATGAGAAGCTGAAAAGTCACAAGGAAGGGCGTTGGAAATTCCATCCACCTCTACATGCAATATGCGCCCATTCTCTTGCCTATGAGATATGCACCAAGTGAAGAGTAAGTGTGGTGGTGAAATAAAAAATTACTAAGGCGTTGGGAAATATTCTCCATGGCAAGTGATATGCGCCTAGGATAAGTGAGGTAATATCCTCTTCAAGTGAGAAGTGTGCCTAGATTTGAAATTGATATTGCTAAGTGGTGAAGTGATAAGTGAAGGCGTTGGAGTTTTCTTCCACATGTGCTAAATGTGCCAGGCTATGAGATGAAGTGAATATAAACTTGCTAGGCGTTGAAAATGCAATGTGTTGAAAATATTTCCCAAGGCGTGATTCTCTTTCCTCAGTGTGCTATAAAATATAAGATGAGTGATGGAAATTTTTTCTAAGGCATTGGAGCTTCAGAAATATTTTTCAAGTGTGAAGTAAAATGCGAAGTGGTGGCTAGAAAAATAAAATGTGCCAGGCACCTCTATGAATAAAATTTTCTAAAGTGAAGTTGATGTCTTTCTCACCAGCCAAAATTTTAAGGTAAAAAAATTTCAAGGCAAAATTTTCCCAAGAGATGATTTTCAAATTTTCTAAGGCACAAATATTTTCTCCCTTAGAAAAACGCCTAAGTCTGGAGGCGATGGAATTTTCCTGAGGCATGAGCAAAGTTGCCAGAGGTGAAGTCAGTGAATGCCAGCTGCACAGGGTCAATGAAAATTTTCAAGTCGGAGCAACAAAATTCTCAAAGGGGATCGAAGAATGAAATAAATTTGATGAAAGAATATTTTCTAAAGTTCCAAAATTCAAGAAAATTAAATGAACCCGTTCGTTTGGGGACCCATGAATTCGACGCGTTCTGGAGAGAATATTCTTCTGGGTATCGAAGATTGCCGATGAGGAGTTGATTTTAAGGTCTTCCACGGCTTGCCGAGGATTCTGGGATAAAGATTTTGATGGGCACAGGATTGATGAGTTTTCCTAAGGGAAGCTTGAAAATTTTCTAAGGCAAAATGAAGAAAATGTGTTTTCAAGGTGAAATTCTCCATACGATGGATTTGAAAGGAACTGCCTAGATGAATTTGCTTAAATCCTTCGTGAGGATAGTCTTCTTGAGCCAGAGATGAACGAAATTGAGTATCAGAGCTCCAGTAGGTGGAGTGAATTTCTTGAAGATGCAGTTGAAGTGAATTTCTCAAAGATGATACGCCCTCGATGAGGGTGGATTGAAAATTTGGCTAAGGCGTGAGGAATCACGAAGGAGGTGGAAGTTGACTAGCGAGGATGGTGAACGCTTGGCGTTAGAACGTGAGAATCCTGGTAAGTAAGTTAAGTTTATATCATGAAGTATTCTAATACCCCTCTCCTTGCTTGTTTTGGCGGAGAAATGTTTATCAGAGCATTGATGACTTGAAGCGGAAGTACCACAAAGATGAGTTTCAACTAAGAAAAAGAAATTGGCTAAGTGTTAGTTCAAGTGACAAGTATTTATTACACCTCGCTGAAGAAGAAAGAACAAAGTCGAAAAGAAGATCGCAACAAGCAGAACGCGGGCCAAATTGTAACCTAAATCTCTAGAAGGATGACAAGTATGGACAAGTGGCCTATCACACCTCCCTTTGTGGCGTTTCTAGGGAAACCTGCTTAGGGCCGAGGTGGCACAACCCGGCCATCCAGCACACTGGTAACCCCACGCCTTGGGACTTGGCTAGCTATACAAAGGGAGTCCTCATTTGCACCACAAGCAGAGTTTTCTAGACATCAGACTAGAGAGTAGAGCGGAGGTACTTTAGTTGTAATATCTTAGCATAGTAGTCTAGATTGAAAAGGAAGGAAAGTCTTCCCTTTGGATACTTTGTAAGTTGTCATGTATGCTTTCATAATAAAAGAATTTTCATTGATGGTGAATTCTCCTTTGTTGTGAATAGTTGTTGAGGCTTCTTCGTCCTTCCAATTCACGTAGCATTTTGAAGTAGCTTAAAGTAAAGTAGTTTTCACTTTCATGCAAGTAGATGTTAGTTGTGGACTTGTGGTATTAATTGAGGCAACTTCATTTTTATCCATATCACTAGCGGCTTGCTGACGGTAGGTTTGCCTTGTGTGGTCAACTGGAAAACTTTACAAACTTAACTTCGATTGTGATTCATGTGTTTGTATGCGTCGTTCTGATGGTGCTTACATGTTGAGTTATAATTTGAAAACCTCTTGTCATTCCCTTGAAGATTGCACCGACTTTGTGTAAGTTGTCCAACGTGAGGCGGAGCAGAGTCTGGTCGAAGTCTGTCAAGATTGATCCCACGTCCCGTCCTTAGATAGAAGATAAACTTCTTAGGCCCTACACCCTTTTTAATTCAGTTCATTTCCGGTTAGCTTTAGGAAACTTGTGCTCATTTGCCAAATCCTTTGAATTACACGCAAAGCCCTTAGTTTGCTGTTTGTTGTTAGCCGTCGGACAATTGTGTAAGTCCCCTTGAAATACCAGCAATATCACATCGAGCCAAACTGAGCCTATTTTCACTTAAGGAACCTTGGAGTTGAAAGCATGATCTTACTCGCAATCTTAGCATGCTGAATACTTTGTTCAAGAGAGGATAGAGCGTCCATTGGGAAACTTTATTCTGCATTGGTGCGGTCACGAAAAACACATCAACAATTATCTTGTTCAACAAGGTTTTCCCTAGGAGAAGAGAGACAAATAAGATTCTCATGACTCTCATCGATTGGATTTTCTAACACCAAAATATCTTTTTTAGCAATAGTAGAGATATTAGGAGAAGGACCAATTTGATTGTTATGATTGTCCATGATGTCATCCTTTTTCTCTAAGGTCTCATTCTCTAGTTCCATAATATCTATCCTAGTAGGAGAGGAGCAAACAAAGGGTTCATTGCATTCCATGGTTAAATATTGTAAAGTAGCTTCATCACAAATAGGGGAGGCATCAAGGGAAGAACAACTATGAGTTTCAAGCTTACCAATGATTGGATCCTTTTGTTCAAATAGACCTTTCCAAATGTTAGGGACATTAGGAAAGAGAGAAATAATGCTATAACTTTTAATCATTGGATCTCTTAACCCCAATATAGCCTCTTCACAAATGTAATTTTCATGATTGTTTACGATTGTATCTTCTTGTTGGATGTTGTGGATATGGTTGCTGATATGTGGTTGTCATTGATGTCAACACTATTAGCACTTGGGGTATTAAAGGCTGTATATGTCGAGGATATTGAGAAAATTGTAAAGGAAAGTATTCTAGGTTCCTAGTGGAACTGTGCAGGTCATGAAGGTGTCTTGTTCTATCCGTTGAAGATTAGCTAGTGTGGATCAAAGGGTTTATTTTTGAGTGTTTCTAGATCATCTACTAGAAATTTTAGAGGTTTGCGTCAAGTTTTGATTGTATTGTGGTCTGACAGTGTTTCTGTGGTCTCTACCAGTGTTCCTAAATGAAGATTATGTGATTCTGTTAATCTCAGTTATTGCGGATGCTTCTTTATTGTTTCTTGGTGTTCTCTAATGTCTCTAGATCATTCTCTATCTTTGTGGTACATCCACATTAATCGAAGAGCTCATGGTTGAAGATCTTTTCTTGCACATATTTGGTTTTTCTTGTTCTTGGACGACATGTTGGTGGTAGCGTGTTGTGGATCTTCATGGTGAAATTAATTAAAGTATTTTTGTGTTGGAGATATTAATTTGGGTCTCCACTATATTGTGGCCGACCTTGGTGGATTCGCATTAAAATTTTATTTGTAAATTTGGGCCGACATTGAAAATATGTTTTATTTTCCTGGCCAACTAAGTTGTGATGAAATCTCATGTAGCAGATATATAAGAGCGATTGTTTCATCGATGTAGTGGGTGAAAATGGTGCTTGGTGTGCTCCTATGTGAATATCTTTCGATTGCAAAGCAGAGTGTGAAGAAGATTGAGCAAAGTGTGAAGAAGGTTTTCTGAGCTTAATTGGAACTGTAATCAGGCTTGTGCAGAAGATATTTTCTCAGTTCGTACCCTTTGTATTTTAATCCTATTCTGTATTGTTGGGCAGTGAGTCGCTTTTGTATTTGAGTAGTGAGCTCTAGGCAGTGTGCCTAAATGCATGTGCATTCCCCTTATTATTTCTCATTATACTTTTAACAGGGTATAATCTTGTAGACTAACATCCACTGTGGTTTTTCCCCTAACAGGGTTTCCACGCAAAAGTCTTGATGTTCTCTGTCTCTATGATGTGTTAATTGTTTGTGGTTAATTGCTTTTTCATCAGATCTGAGATTAAGTTGATTTAAGTTAGAAAAGTTTAAGTTTCAGTCACAACTGATTCACCCCCCCTCTTAGTTGTGTGTCCTTGATTTTCCAACACTTCTTTCACTAAAGCATTCTCAAAAGTAAGGGAGGTGTTGGGAGATGAATGTAGACTAAGTAAAGTAGTGGTAATGATCTCATCTTCTTGCGTCATACTATCTTCCCAAGGGGGAGGAGGAGGACAAACAAGACTTTCATGATTCTCAATGATTACATCTTCTTTCACCAAGATACCTTTGTCACTAATAAGAGAGGTATTGGGAGAAGAAAAATTATGAGTTTTATGATTGTCTATGCTTGCATCTTCTTGTGTTATGACATTCTTACAAATTTGATAGATACTAGGGGCGTAGCCAACATGCTTGTTAAAGGTTTTATTTTTCTTTCCTAAATTATTCCCATGAGTAGGGAAAATTAAACCATACAAGCCATGTGATACTCTATGAACACTAAATGCTTGAAAAGGAAACATACTAACATGAAAAAGTAAGCTATCTAAATTATACAATGCTTCTAACATGTCAAAAATTTTCCTACAGATCTGAAGATTGAAATGATTTTTTTGAAATGCTTTTTAAAAATGACTACACTAAATGGATGATTTTACCTAGATACATAAAATAGAAATTCTTGAAACTTTCCAGACTGATACAGTAGGTTACCAACAAGCCTAAGAAGTGAAGAAAACCACAAAAAAGCTCATAAATATTGGTTTTTGTAGGCCATCAGAGACTAATACACCCATCTGGGCGAATGAGTCCCACCAAGCATTTTTCGAAGGTTCAGATAGTGAAAAACAGACAACATGAAATTCCCATAAATCAAGAGAAAAGACCTGTACCAAGACTAAATCGCCTAGATGGGCGAATGAGTCTCAATTAGGGTTTCAAAACCTGAATCAACAAACTATGAGTTGATTCTAGGGTGTCTAAGTTGTATGTTGACTTGGCTATTTGCAATTACAATTTTTCCATGAAATTGAATGATTTAAAATGCAAAAATGCAACCTATATGCACTTTTCACTAATGCAATGTTTAGAATTCCTAAATGAAAACTGGCTAATGCAAGATCTAATGCAAAGTTAATGTAAGCTAGATCTAGGACTGCAATGTTGCCTAAATCAAAAGTAAAGCATCTAGAGGTCCGGTTGAGTAAAATGAACCAAAGGAAATAGGGTGTTCCACCTTTTAGGAGATGGAATTAAGGAGGACCTATTTCACTCTTAGTTCATTAGGAAACCAAGATCCCTCAACCAAGTGACTCAATTGAGGGAAAGGACACACACAACAACAAGGACAAGGGTGTCTGGGCTTCCTTAGGTGTGATTAAAAAAAGGGGGTTCACCACTAAGCAAATGCTTAGAAAGAAGGAAATGAAAGCAATATACAAATGTAGCTATGTGACCTAGAAAACATAACTTAAAATCAAAATAATAAACTAACGATGAACAAAGATTCATCTGGAAGATTGAAGATGTCCAAAACAAGGTCTGTAACTCTGAAATTATGACTTTTGATGTGTACTGGGACTCATATGCCAGACTAGGCGATTTAGTCCCACTTAGGGTTTCTGGGTTGAATCTAGAATCTATTGTTGTCAAACCAGGATCTACAAAAAGCTATTGAAAAGTGGTATACTGGGTCTCATACGCCCAAGGTGTCAATTTACGCCCAAATTTTATTTTAATGATGTCCCAATTATCGATAGAGGCACTGGGTAGATGATAAAACCATTTTGCATCAGCATCCACACTAGACTCCATGAATAATTAGGCTACCACATCTTCATGTTGTACACCAAGCACAATACAAGAAGCAAAGAAAGCATTTATATGTTCTTCTAGTGAGACCTTCCCATCACCTCTAAATTTTGGGAAATTCTTGTGAGAACCCTTAGGTAAATCATTTAAATTAGCACCCAAAGATAGGGTCCTGATTGCTGCTCCCCATGGGACTGGTGATTGATTAGCCATATTATGAGGATAGTTAACAGTCAAGGGAATAACAGTCTCATGCAATATTAACACTTGACAAGTAAAAAAATATAGGGGCGGTCTGGTTGGAGAAGGTGGTCTACTCTTGGCTTTACCTTTTCTTTTGGGAAGAGTAGAATAAGGAAAAATATCTTTTCGTAAAGATTCAAAGAAAGGATCGATAATACCTTTACTCTTATTACCTCTGGTGTATCTTCAAGAATCTAGGATGAATTCTGAGTTGTTCGAAAAATCCTAGATAAGACGACTCAAAATTATTTTCCGTTCAGATCCCCAGTGGAGTCACCATAAATATGTTGGATAACACATTGGGTGCCTAGCAATTTTACCCTTGACTCTTGATCCTAAAGGTGCAATTGTTACCAACAACTTTGAGTTCACCGTTCTTTACGGGAAACAACTACTCTTTGAACTTTATAGAGGTACAACTCCCTCTCAAATTTTTAATATAATCTTAAGGAAACTTCAAACTAAAAAACTATAAGTTTTTAACCTAAAAGTAGTAAAGGAAAATAACCCAATGTTAGAAAGATTTCTAATATTAGATGCAATGAAAGTAGAGATAATACTACAACTAGCGCAAAGACTAGTGTTCACCATGCAACATATGAATAAATAGATTTCAATTCAATATAACCCAAGAATGAAACCAACTATAGAGATAAAACAACCATACACTGACACAAGAAATATTATTGAGAAAGAATAACTTAAACACACAGATTCAAGATATTCCAATTATCTCCACAAAACTAAATGTACACAAGAAATTAGAGGTTTCCATAGTGTCTGCTATATTGAAATTGAAGAAATTATGTATCAAAAAATGCTAAGAGAGTTTCTTTGTCTTAGTTACAAGAATATATAAGCGAGTAAGTAACGGCTTCTTTAAAAGATCACTACCAAAAATAAAAGGCAAGTAACAGATTATGACGGTGTCCCTTCATTAACTGGTTCCTCAGTTGACTGGTCTGATGGTGTGGGAGTCCTCTTTTGGAAATCTTGGAAAGCTTTGAGGACATGTGTGAAATGAGCCAACAAATTTTTTTTCTTGATTTTTCAATAACAACTCAATACAACAAGCACCTGTTAAGGTTAGCCCAAATCCAAAATCAACTGCTGAAAAGTAACTCTACGTACGCCAAGAATGCAAACT